>OY776278.1:2507500-2797500 GCA_963675445.1 Linnaemya vulpina | reverse complement strand
AATAAAAGTTTAATTAAAGTAAGTTTAATGGCGTCAATAAATAAGTGGTTTTATCGTTTGGTATGATATTGATTTTTTTAATGAACGTGAAAATGCTAAGACAAAAATGGTATTTCCAAATCATTACAACACAACACCAATTAAGTTAACAAAATTATTTTGAAAAGAATACTGGCTTCCACATACTTGTGGTATAGATTGAAATATTTTCTTTTACCTCCCCGTTGTTTTGATGAATAATGATTGAAAGCTCTATATCCCAGATATGCAAAAATATTTTCTTTATTTTTTGTATTTTAGTGATTTGTTCACTAAAATATATAACGATTTGGCGTTCTTTTTTTTTAAATATTCTTCTTATTTAGTTAAATTCACTCAATGTGTAAAAGGATGCCGCGTTAAAACTAAAATGTTGTTTTCCGTTTCCTCTGCAACACTACTTATATAAGAGTTTTAAAGCAGCCAAGGCACCGACCAAAAATCGTTTTCGTTTTAGGGAGTGAGTGAATAAAAAAAGTGATTCAAACATGAATATTATATTCTGCACTATGTCAACACACTTGGAGTGAGAAAGAAAGATGAAAATATTGCCATGTTAATTCAAAGTTTTAGTTTTCATGACAAGGATTTTTTCCATTCATATAATATATTAGTGCATGTATGTTATGAAAACCAAGCAAGCAAACTAACATATTTTGTTTCAAATTGCAATGATATGAAATCGAAAATGTTCCTAAGTGCCACAAACATTTCGGACAATTGGAGACAAGTTCTGAGCCCATTATTAAAAGAAATATTTAAACCGATGCCGATGTACTCGTACGTTCAAAATTAAAATTATTTTTTAAATTTTATTAGCACTCAGTGGATGGCTGCTACCATATTCAGTTCATTATGCCGGAACTAGAAAAGAGAAGATAGTGTTGAGAGGACAAGTGAAGACAGATGAGAATATAGAGAATTTTTCAAAGCTACTTTTACTTTTAACTTCACTGGTGAATTTTTCCTAAAAAATATTGATGGAAAATAACGTCATTATGACAATACGATTGTTTTTTTGTTACATCAAATGCGATTACAAAATATATAAAATTTTTAAACAATGTCTGCGACAGGAACCGATCTAATGATCAGGGTAACGTACTACCTACTTGAGAAAAAAAGGCGTTAATAAATACGTACATATTTCAAATCACTAGCCGGAGTTCTAGTTAAATTGACTTGTGAATAGCAGCAGCGTATATGGTTTCTATTAATCCTGCATGATCATGCTTAGTGGTGAGAAAATTTTCTCCTCAATTATGTGATTGATCGTGAAAGTGAATACAAAAAATTAGGAAAAGCGAGCATGCATCGAGATATAGTTAATTTATATAATAGTAATAAAAAATTTCTCATAAAAGACAAATTTTATAATTGAATTAATCAGGAACCGCGGCGATTATAAGTTGTACTTCAAAATTATTTCAGTATTTTTTGCTTAGAAGTAATTTTAACAAAATTTATTCAAGTTAATATTAATTTAATACTATTAAATAAATTTAATATTTTAGCAAAATAAACTTTAATAAATATATTTTTATTTTCTGATCGATAAATAAAAGTCAAGAAATAGCTCTTATTTATGAGAAATAAATAATAATTAAGGAATAACTTATTGTTTTTAAGGAATAAGTAGTCGATAAAACTTAAATTTGGAAAATAATCGTTACATCGATGTTAATCCAACGGGAAAAAGTTTTTATCGCTGATTCTATTTAGTGTTCTTATTTTAAATACAATTTATGCAAGAACTGAAATTGTCACATGCGCTACAGCAATTGACATTAAAAAATTTCATTTACTTTTTATGATAGAAGTTAAATTTTTTATTTGCTGAAAAGTTGGATATGAAATTTATTTCATAGACCACTTAAAAAATTCTATTCTATTTACAATATAAATAAGAACCTTATTTTCTGTGACGCATGATACAACATATGGACCTGATATTTCACACCTAATTTCAATATTTTAGATGAAATTTAAGAAAATTTAATGAAGAATATAATAGTTCTCGAAATTATATTTATAAAATTATATACAATTACATTTAAATATTCATTGAAGAAGTTTTTGTTTGATGAAATATTTTTGGATCTTGTTCATAAGTATTTGCCAGGTAGCTCACAATAAATCAGCAGTCGCAAAATTAATCATCCAACTTTCGAATAACTTTTTACAGCATAAAAAAATCTCAATAGTTTTTTATTTATTAATAAAATTATTCGAAATCAAAATTTATTTATTAATTTTGAGCCAGCTGATCGTTGTTGTGCCACCTGAATATCAAATACTAAAAAGCACATATTTTATAACAGCCTGAAAATTTTATAACATTTCAAAAATAAAGATTAGCTTGACAAAACAGAAAAAATCGTAACCCCTGAGAATATGCAAAATAGATTCAATAAATTTTGCTAAAACAGCGTCCACAGTAATAGAATTTTGAGCGTCAAAACTTTAGTGAAGTGTTTGCTAGGTAATTTAATACATGAGAGAGTTACCCCCACACTCCGAGGTAAATTGTATGTAATTCTTTAAATAGGCCATACATAAAAGCATGCAAAAAGTTTCTTAATATATTATAAAATTTGAAGAGTAACGACTTAAAGCTGTTTAAATATGTAAAGGTTACACTGGTTATAGATTTGTTTGTATGTGTGTGTGTGTCCTTTTACAAATAACATATTTTTTCGATGCATTTTTCTTGTTAAGTGAACTAGAAAATATACACAATCAATTGTGCAATTGTAGAGTAACAATTTTGCTGTTGGCGATTTCATATCATGGCTAATACAACAACAACAATAAAAACAATAGAATACAATAGCGGATATAGACTTAAGGATGCGGCCATTATTGGCAGCCATTTCTGCAGAGTAATAGAATTTTAGTTGCAATTAAACTTGGAATTGTGTGGGCATTACGATGCATGACATCAAACAGTATTGTTCCGAAGTGTTTTGTTGTGTGTGTGTATGTGTGTGTGTGTGCATGCAAGCATTTAAATCCGTGCGAGTGTGTTGAAGTAACATTTACACAATACATATCCTTTGTTAGGCAGCCATTCATTTTAAATGGATACATACCAATTAATACAACACAATTTTTTTTGACTAATTCCCTAAATTAAACGCCTACATTTTAAAATCCTTTTGACGTCATAGATTTTTTGTTTCAATTGTTCTTTTTTTACAAATTCTATGAGTGAGTTTAAAGATTACACCTTCTCTTTTTATCCCATTCAATAGAATACAAAATGCAAAAATTTTTGTCAATTTCATTACTATTGGCCGTAATGTTGTCTTGTACTGCGCATGGCCGAACATTTCTATTAAATAAGGATGTTATGACGTCACTACTACCGAAAACGGATGCTGGTAGACAGATGAATAAAAATAACTTGAACCTTGATAATATTGTAACAACTCGAACGCCATCAAGTGCAGTTCAAGATTGGAGTTTGGTGTGTCAACAGCTCTGCGGGTAAGTTGCTGAGCAACACAAGAACAAAAAAAGTGAAAAGAATTAGATATACAGAAGAAAAATTACAAAAAAAATACATCACTGTGAAAAGGTTTTAATTATAAATGTGAAATTAAATGAAGAAGAAATACAATTAAAAAATCAATTTGCTCCCGTGTCCTTTAATTTGCGTAACACTGTGCGCGTGTGTATGTGTTTTCGCCCCACTATGTGTCTTTGCGTTTGTAAAATATCCCTGAATATGTGGTGTTAAAGAAAGTTTCCTTTTTTTGAATTTATTTTAGAGCTGCCTTAGGTGGCGCTGTATGCGCTCCCTACTGTAAAAAATTACCATTTTTACCCCTGGACGTGCAACGTGCAAACGCAGAAGAAATTATGGAATCAAAACAAGATTTAATATGTCCCGCATTATGTGGACTACAATTAGGTAAGTTTTTTACTGTGCAAAGAAATTAATTCCGGTTTAAATTGTGTAAGTCCTAGAAACTTTCTGAATTTTGAAATTTTTCTGGGAATAAATATCGGCATCGGGTCGATCGAGATTTGTATGTTAATTGTATTGAAATTTAGATCAATTTTGATTACTTCATTCTAGGGGAGAATTACGGCATTAGGTATGTACAGAAACTTCATTCGATACTTAAAGCGGAGGCCTTTTTACAGAATTTATTATAAAATAGGCAGAATTTTAGTGTAAAACGCTACAACTCGTTCAAAAATACTGTCCCTTTTTCATTATTTCCTTCCTGGAAAAAATATTGTTTTAGAAATTGAATATATTTTCAAAAATTATTTTACTTGTGAATATATAGGGTGTTTCTCATAGAGTGCTACAGCATTGAGTTGGCATCACTGCTTTATTTGACCACCCATTTAACAGCTGATAGTTGCTTTTTGTTCAGTTTGCTTTGCCATTTCATTATGGATCGACTTACACCAGAGCAACGCGTACAAATTGTGGAAATTTTTAATCAAAATAATGGCTCTGTCCGTCAAACTTATCGTGCACTTCGTCCATTCAAAATTTTATTTTCCAATGAAGGCCATTTTTTGTTGAATGGGTACGTAAGTAAATAGAATTGTCGCATTTGGTGTGAGGAGAATCCACAAGCTTTTGTCGGAACACCATTACATCCACAGAAAATTACTGTTTAGTGCGCTTTATGGGCTGGCGGAGTCATTGGCCCATATGTCTTCAAAAACGATGATGGTCAGAATGTTACTGTTTGTGAAAATTGGTGTTCCAGATTGCGCCTTGTACGCGCCAGCCGTGGCGGCCACATGGCCGAAATCATATTTAAACATTAATGTCATAAAATTTTCCATATAAATAAAGACCGTTTCATTGATATCAAAAATATATTACTATATCTTAAGATGATTTAAACTTGTATCACTCTCTAAAAAATACCCGATATGTATGTATGTGTATATGCCTGAAATGAATTGACTTTTACGTAAACAATGTCATCACTAGATAGTACTAGTAGAACAAAATAGTCTAAAGGCGTTGAATCGCAAGATCTAGACGAGCAATTGACGGGCACAGACGTGAAATAAACTATTCACCGCACTCGCCTCTCAATTGGTCCATTCTTTCGTCCACTGTGTTACATGTGGTACACAGCCAAGTCCAGCCTTTTCTGTTTAGCCGATAAAAGTGTTTAATCATCGTACGGTAGTGCTCGCCATTCGCAATAATTTTGCTGCCTTCACCGTCTTTAAAAAAGTGTCGTTCATTAATGCAACCGACGCTTTTCAGGATGCATTGACAGTTCTTGCAATACTTCTGGCTGCTATTCATACCAACTACCAAAATTTCGCTTGGTCACTTATCTATTCAACCAGAAATGAGCTTCGTCGCTGAATTTGAATTTATTTATATTAAAATTTTGATAATAAAATTCAATATTCTGCAGGCAGAATATAATATACAATATAAGTCGATTCATTGTTACATTATAGTTACATTATAGTTACACAAAACACAGCGGAGCCGCTAAAAACAGTGTTGCCAAAAATTATGTTGTCAAAAAGAAAGCTAGAATAGGATTTGGCCTATTATCCGACTAAACAATAATAATGGACCGAATTTTGGCAACGTTGGTCGAGACCATTTCGGTGAAATATATTTTCGAAAATACTCTTTCAACACAATGCAGTTTCCCTGCTTTTCAAACATTTACCGAAACCTAATTCAATTTTTGTAAAATAAGACATTAAAATTATCGAACTGTTCTACATTTTTTATATGGAACTCTACAAAGTAGCTAATAGTATTATATTTTAAATCAATATCGACTTTTCAACTTGGAATTTGTTTATATTTCGTTTACTTCAAGGTGATGATGTTTGTACATGCAAAAATTATATCACACACGATATAGATGCCTACGCAACAAATATTTGCGCCGTAATCTGTGATCATAATAATGTCACACTTACCGGTTGTACGCCATGTAAAAGCGTGAATAATAATGATGACATAATTTTGAGAAATTTACCAACTCGGTTCCAACGACAGGCCGTACCACTTGAAGCCACAACATTAACCACACCAAATTGGAACGAACTCTGCACTTCATTGTGTAAAACTGGAGATGGCGGGTCATTGTGCAATTGTGATTTATCGCCTTTTATGATTTAAACGATTGATATGATTTTGAAAAACTTTTCTGTTTGGTTGCGTTTAAAGGGCGATGAATTTCTCTACAATTTTATTTTATTAAAATAAACAATACAGGTCTGTTATCGAACAAACGGACTCTAAACTTTAATTTTCATCATACCATTTGTTAAAAATTTTTTAAAACTAAAGCTGTTTAAATGTTCAATTAATCGTATTATCTACTCTTAAAGGAAGAAAATACGTAGAAAGAAGTTACAATTAAAAATTAAAACTAATCCCTATGCGCATCAATTAATTTGTAATTTATTTAAAAATAACAAAAGAAAATGTTTAAATTTAATGCATGCAACGCATTAATTAAAATATTCATATATAAAATAACTAACACACATCCATACATACTGTTAATTATATTTGCATGTACAATAAAAAATTATTAGTGAACTTGTAACGCAAAGATTCCTTATTAACCAATTCAAATAAGGAATTGATGCTAAATCTTGCATTTTCAGTTGAATTCTAAACACAAGATTTTACTCAAATCGAAAACAAGCAAAAACCACAACAAAATCACTAAAGGGCTTCCAGGTGAAATAGTTTGCATAGATTCTTAAGCTACTCTAAACCTCCCAAAAGGGTTTCATAGAAGCAGCGGAATTACAACCGACTAGGACACTATACTTTAGTATAAAAAAAAAAAAAGATATTTATAAAAATTACTAAAAGAGACAACCAACAGAATATTCATATATACAACATATCGTCGTCAGCTTTCTTAAGTATTACATTTTGGAATTATGGTTAATTTTATTTTTTCCATTTGTATTGAATTCTTTATTTTGTTCGTTTTATTGGAAGCAGCATATCAATTATTAAAAATTTTTTCAAAATTAAAAAAAAAAATAACCAGAAAATAAGCAAATTTTACATCCATACAGAATCAATTAACAAAATATTATACAAATTATATTAAAAATTATATTTATATACATAAATATATATTTCATATGATAAATATATCGAAATTATAACAATACAAACATTTACTTCTTTATATACATACTTGCATATATACTTTAAAAATAAATAAAAGAATTATTAACTATAAAGCATAATTAAATACACTTTGCATTAAATGTTTAGACAAAAGTTAAGTGTTGTTATTTATTTTCAATCCTTAATGGAATAGAAAAACGACAAAATTTTATTTGTAAATTTTTATATTCTTATTAAAAGAATTTTAATCGTTTTAATTTTCAAGTGTATTTTCAAATGTAACAAAAAAAAAGAAGTCTCGTTATAATAAAAACACTCCTACATACATAATCGCACATACTTCAACACACCCACACACTTAATTTCATAAACAGTTTTGAAACTACTTTCGAATTGTTTTTCATCGATTTGGAAAATGAAATCATGCACAATACGAAAAGTTCTATTTTTAAAGGGTACTTCTTCAAAAAGAGATGTGCAGTTCTTCAAAGGTACTTTATTAAATGTATTTAATTATTTTATTTATTTTCTTTAAAAATTCCTTTCAACACTTTTCATACATGCTTTTTTAAAAACTCCTTCTTTAACATATTTTTTGTATACAGCGGTCTTTTGAGAGGTACTTTGGCTTAAAGTACCTTTTTATTAAAACTGTTTAGACGCAATTCTGTCTTTAAAGATACTTTTTAATACAGAAACATTTTGAAAGTTTATTTAATTTGCAATAACAGTACTTTTCTGAAAGTATGTGTGTTAATTCAAAGGAGCCATTGTTTTTTCAAAACACAACACATGTACCATTTCTCTTAAATTCCAAAATAAGCTTCGTTGCAAAAACATAATGGAGTAAGGAAAACTAAATAAATACATTTTTAAGGTCACAAAAACTTATACGAAATCGATTTTTGGAAGCAAGTTATTGCATTCACATTCGGACGAAATTTCTATACAAATCATATAACAATTTTGATCGATATCACATGCCATAATTTGCTATCTGATTTCAGAGCTTTAAATTTAAATGGGCTTTTTTTAATACACCGAAAAGTTTGACTTTGTTTAGAGCTGTTTAAACCATCCAAACTTTTTTGAATTAAAATTTAGTCAAATATATTTTATGCAACAATCCTCGAAAGCTAAACTAAAGCTTAAAACAAATTCGAACTACATACTAGAAAAATAACTAACTAACTTTCTAATATTCTTCAATAAAATAACTATCACGATATGCAGCCCCTTAACCGCCATTTGAATTGTGTGGTATTTTTAAGTTTAAATTATGTCTCCCTTACTTTTTATAAGCCACGGCCACTATTTTGAATTTAAAATAATATAGTTACGGATAAGTAATTAACATGGATACATGGTTCTAGTCGCTACCGTGGAATATACGCACAAACAAACCTACATAGGCACTAAACATTTGACGCTTTGGCTTTGACCTAATTGGGTATTGGCAAATTTTCTTAACCGACATCGCGAAATATTTACAAACTCTACTTTTACATAAGTAAGTTCTTGAAAAAGAAACGTTTCGGCAGATGCAATTAAAATACTTTTGTATTATGACAAAATGAAATTACTTTTCAAGTTTAATATTACAAATTTGAGCATATTTTTGACGTAATTTTTTAGTTTTAATTGAATTTAATTATATTTAATGGTATTTATTTATGAATTTTTAATTACAAAACTGTTTATGAACTATTCGCCAATAAACTTCATATATAGCAAATTTACATCAAATTTCAATTCTATACAAACTTTGTTTTCATCAAAAAATACATGTTTGGAAGACATGAAATATATAAAAATAATAAACATATATATGAAGACAATTTTCAATTTGACTAAAACAAATAATGTTAATATCAACTGTATAATAAAGAACTAAATAAACAAAAGTTAAAAAAGAAAACTTTGTGGAAGACATTTTAGAATATTTTAGATTTAAGTAACATTGATAACATAATTTAAAAAAGAAAAAAAAAAAAACGTTAAATTTATTTAGAATAGACTTGCCTCATAATGAGTCGAAGGCTAAAAATATTCCAGCTGTGACTGACAATAATTAATAATTAGGAGAGCAAGCGGCTACAAATGCCACCAAATTATGCAAAAATAATATATAATACATAAATAAATATACATATTTAAAAAGAATTTTATTAATTGTAAAGCAAAAACTATATATATACATACATATATAATATTAAATTACTAATTCAGTCTAATAAATTGCACGCATATTATGAAATAAACAACAACTAAATAATTGCACCGTTAAAATGTCATTTAACTAAATCAAGCACAACTCAACAATTAATTATACAGATGTATGTACGTATTGGCAAAATAAAAATCATTCAACGCCAAACATTATCAAAAAATCGAAATTACTCACAAATTATAAAAACGTTCTGTTTTTATTTGCACTCATAAAAAACTGCCCAAATATTGTTTAAAAAAAAAACTTTTTTTGTTAAGCGAAATAAGGCAGTTTAAATTAAAACAAATCCTAGTAACGTGTGTGTATTCTCTCTCTATATTGTACAGATACAACAAAGAAAATAACAAAAATTCTTTTTAACTTCAATACAAATTACAATTGTTGTAGAGTTTGTTAAATTGTTGGTTATTTTATTTATTGGAAACACGATAACAATGAAATAAATAAATAAATACTGCATACAATAAAATATGTATATGTTTACAACAAAATATGTATATGCAACAGCAATAAATTTAAATGTGTGTACGTACCTATTCATCTCATAAACAAAATCCAAAGAAAACCACATAAAGCAACAAAACATCTGAAACAAAGAAACACAATAATTAAAACGAACAAAGACATTTACATACAGCAAACAAATAGCAAAAAGTTATTTAAGTAAATTATTTCCCAAATAATCATTATATAAAACCTACTTAAAAATATCACTGTATAGTTCAATGTGTTAAATGTTGTATAATAAATTATAATTGAAAAGAAATATATGAAATAAAGTTTGGCATCTCTCTTATGAACGTATGGAATGGAATAGAATGAGTAAAGTATACTTTCAGGATGATCAATTTTAATAATAATGTTTCATAATTATGAAAAAAAAAAGTACTTGGAAATAAAGTCATTTCATTCTTGATTTATTACCAAATAATGGGTAATTCTTTAAGAGCTTACGAATTTGACTAAATAACCATACAATTTAGTGATATGTACAAAATTTTTATTTTAGCACATGAAACAATCAACGCTTAAAGCAGATTTCATGTAAATGTTGACCGCGGCTACATACCCCTCGAATGATTCACACGCTGGATCCAATCCTCTCCGCAACATGCTCTTTAATATTCAGTTCCAGTGCGTCAACCGTTGTCTTAACATAGCGCCACAAAAAATAGTCTAAAGGCATAATATCACATGATCTAGGCGGCGAATTGACCGGCTCCTAAAGTAAAATAAACTGTTCACCGAACTCTCCTCTCAATTATTAAAACTAGGTCATTGTATCGAGTGCTGTCAGGCATGTATCAACGTTTTGCTGAAACCACAGCCCAGCTCTTCAATTTGGGAATAAAAAAAAATTATAACTATCGCATTCGCCATTCACAACAACGTTATTCACAACTTTGTTATTGCGAAAGTAAGGTCTAATGGTGCCATCGGCCCGTAATTCACCTTAAACAGTGCCTTTTTCAAGATGCATTGGCAATTCTTGAAATACTTCTGGCTGCATTTCTCATCAATTACGGCTATTTCGCTTGTTCACGAATCCATTCAACACAAGTTTCCATTTTAATACTCAAAGTATTATATAGGAGAAAGTGGAACGACTAGCACTAAAGGTCCCAAACTAGCAGGCCTGCATACTGGTTATTTATAATAATCCTATACTTCATTGGATTCAAATATATGCATATTTAATAATTTTTGTATTTTTTAACTTTTTACTTTGATTTTCTTAAAAAGCGTGTTTTTTAATATATTTATTTATTCAGCATTTATGACTTTTGCAACATACCACATGAGTTATCGGATTATATTTAGTAAAAATGACACGCGATTTGGAAATGCACTACCTTATAAACTTAAAAATATGTATGTGTACAATATTGCACCTTTTTTAAACTTTATGTACATAAAAAATCTCCCATCACTGATTGCACTACAAGGTTGCCTTCTAACCAAATTTTTAAAACAAACAATAATATGGCAACATTGATGCAGTGAGCTAAGGAGTTTTTGAAGAACTACTTGCTCAGTTAAAACGATCGTATTGACAGTCTCTGTTCAACTGGCGTATCAAAAGCAACTTGTCTACGGGTTCTTAATCGCTTTAGTCGCAACTATAACAACCAAACAATTTTTTAACATCATAAACAACACCAAGATAAATAAATCAAACAGTGAAATGGCCACTACTTTTGTGCATGTACCGATTGGAAGCGATTTTCCTTTGGAAAACTTGCCTTATGGTGTTTTCTCCACAAAAACCAACGTAAGTCAAATATTTCTTTCCTCCTATAGGAATCGGAATACCACATGTTTTTCAAAAGATCTTGTTATTCTAGTTTAACGATACTTTTTTTAAGATCAAACTAGAAAAAACATTAATATTTAAATTAGGATTATGAATTATGCATATTCGTTTCGTGTTAACATAAATTAAAGCAAAATATGTGTTGAACTTGTTTTTTTTTTATTTCTCTATATTGTGGCTCAGATAAAGACTTTAATGTAGATATGAACATTAAATACAAAAAAAAGTTTTGATAACAAACAACAACTTTTAACTAAATCAGGTGATAATAGAAACAGAAAACAAATTTAAATCTGCAGATATTTGAACTTCTTTAATCACTGATGTTGTTGATTTTATCTGTTAAAGCTGGCAAGATTTTGGGTATTACAATTGCCGACATAGAACGAAAGGCTTTTGCCCAAAATATTACAATTCATTATCTGGATAAATCACATTTTTATTCATAAAAATGTGATGTTTGTATATAAGATATGCTGCTTGTTTAAACCGGCTTCTCAAACATTAAAATTGCTTGCAATGTAGTAATTGAAGCAATTTTTCATGTGATCAACAACTCAATTTAGAGAAATTTTCAGCAATTTAATAACAATTTTTCCATATTAATTGTATATGGCGAGTCGCAGAAACAGTTCCTTAATATGCTTATGCTCCAGATGTATAAATTTTCTAGACATGAACATTTTTAAATGGTCAAATTAAAAACATAAACATTTCAGTCAACATGTATTAATTACATCTCTTGTTCTTGTTTCTATTGCCTTTTTAAAGCCCCGCAAACGTTTGTGCGTTGCTATTGGAGACAGTGTTTTAGATTTGAGCGGTGTTGCATCTTTGTATCCACCAGAAGTGCAGGTAAATAGAATATGTCATCTGTATAACAACTTTCTCACGAAATGCCATCTGTATCAATATATGATAACTGTCATACTTGTAGGACGCTTTGAATGCTGAAACGCTGAATTTGCTAATGAGTCTTGGCTATACGGCGTGGAATGTAGTCCGTTCTAGAACCCGTGAGTTATTATGTAAAAATTCCCAATTGGAACAAAATGCAAACTTAGTGAAGAGGTAACTAAAGTGGGAACATTATTTTATTAGCCTGTTAATATTAGATATTAATATTATATATTAGTGTTGTCATACCACAAGCAGAATGCGAAATGCATTTGCCAGCTGATATTGGCGACTATACAGATTTCTATTCGTCAATACATCATGCTACCAATGTGGGCATTATGTTCCGTGGCAAAGAAAATGCTTTAATGCCAAATTGGCGTCATATACCGGTTGGTTATCACGGACGTGCAAGTTCGGTGGTAGTTTCGGGAACTCCCATACATCGCCCTTTTGGTCAAACTTCACCAGTGGACGGCCAGCCACCCGTATTTGGCCCCTGTAAGTTGTTGGATTTTGAACTGGAAATGGCTTTCTTCATTGGTGGTCCCGGCAACAAATTGGGAGAACGTATACCCGTCGAAGAGGCTTGGAATAATGTGTTTGGCTTTACCTTAATGAACGACTGGAGTGCCCGTGATATACAGAAATGGGAATATGTTCCTTTGGGTCCATTTACTTCTAAAAATATGGGTACGACCATATCGCCCTGGATCATACCGATTGCTGCTTTGGAGCCTTTCATAGTCGATAATTTCACACAAGAACCGGAAGTTTTCCCTTATTTAAAGCACGAAAAACGCTTCAATTTTGATATAAATTTGGAAGTATTTCTAAAACGTACGTCCAGCAAGATTTTTTTACAGCTTTATAAATATTGTAAAAATTTTTCTTTCTTAGCCGAAAATGGAGAAGAATCTCAAATATCCAAATCCAATTATAAATATTTGTACTGGACTGCCATGCAACAGATTGCTCATCATACTGTTACCGGCTGTAATATACGTCCCGGTGATTTGATGGCTTCGGGCACCATCAGTGGTGAAACAGAAGACTCATATGGATCCATGCTTGAATTAAGCTGGCGCGGTACGAAAACCGTTAATCTGAAAAATGGTACTACACGAAAATTTTTGCAGGATGGCGATGAAATCATTATTCGTGGCCACTGTGAACGCAACGGTTTACGTATTGGTTTTGGCCAATGTGCCGGAAAAGTGTTGCCAGCTGTAGCTTTTGAAAAATGATTCAGCTTTAAGCAAATTATAGATTTATAGTTTTTTGATCGATATGCACACATATAAGTGATATATAATATATAAAATTAGCTAGCGACAAAAATAGAGTAATATTTTATTTAAAAAATATTATATATATATATATATATATATATATATATATATATATATATATATATATATATAATATTGCAAAAATCAAACCCTAATTGTGAAAATTATTTTGCGTTAATGAAATTCATAAGCAGACAAAGCAAAATTCTAATATTTTTGCTCTTTACTATTACTTTTCATAAGAAATTTTAGACATTTTGAAAGGCTGAGCTACGCATGAATTTCTGTAGATTTGTTCCATGAACAGATGTTTTTACTTTCTTTGTAATAAGAAGCAATTAACTAGAACTAGTTCCAAATATTATTATTATGTTATAATATGATCTTAAACTTATAATTCCAGTTGACTGTCTTTTGTAATACATATTTAAGAGCTTTTATACAAACAGACAATATCTCTCTTAAATTTGTCAGACATATTAACAGAGCTGCCTCATTTTGCACACAATTCCGGTTTATTGTTTATTAACTATTCTCAAAATTGCCACATTTTAATATTACAAATAACTTGAGGGCGCATTGTACTACGTAAATAAACTGTGTGTGTGTGTTTAGGGCATACAAAGCACAACTTATATGATTTTGGTGGCAGCACTGGAAAAACAACTTAACAGTCGGCAGCAGCAAGTAGAAGTTTTGTATCTGTTAAAGCCAGACACATTGCACAGAATCAATTTAGCTTTAAATGAAAACGGTGCGCCACGCAAATACGTCTGCAAACGATTTAAAGCAGAGAAACTGGCGCCGGTCGGCTACTAAAAAATTCTTTTGATATTACACTTTCGTATCGAACTAACCAAACGAAATAATACACACAACAAAACGAAACATTAACGCTGAAATCGATTTATTCGAACTCAAATTTGTTCATATATTTTATTTATGAAGTAAATTTGTTAACAGTGCAGAATTTATTTTATAAATATGTGTATATAAAATATTTGTAGTGAAGAAAAAGAGGTAAAAATCCCATTGAACGAACATCTAAAACAAACAACACAATTTCGCATTAATTCAAGATATCAATACATTATAAAATTAAGAATACATTAAGAAAAGCGTTTGCAAATATGTCATTAATAAGTGAAACAGGGTTTTGAATATAATTTAATAATATGAATATAATTTTAATATTTTATTATTAAAAGCATAGGTATCAATAATAAATAAAAGCTTTCATTTTTGTAGAAACTTAAGTTTTGTGAAAAATCAATGTCTTTGCCACACACTCTGATGCTACTACTCGGGGCATGCGGAGAAAAGTGAAAAAAAACATTGCAAACAAGCAGAAGTAAAATCTACCACCCACTGTGACAGCCAAGAATAGACTTGCAAGAACAGAACACAACACAACAAAACATCCCTAAAGCCTTTAAAGAGTCATTAACATGAACACATTTTTACACTTGTCAAAAAAGTAGAAAGAAGAAAAAAACATACTTGTACTTGCCACAAGGAACAAGTGCGTTTTGTTTCTGTTCGCTATAGTCATTTCATGTTTTTATTAAGTTTTTTCTTTGCAATTTCTTGTTTAAAACAAACCGAAACAAAGTGCAGTTGATACCTTCCTGCCATCAAACACAAAGTGTAGATGGAGAAAGACAAAAAATAAATAACTCGAAAATTATAAAAGTATCTCCCTTGTTTTAAACAAGGTACGACTACATATTTGCACAAACGATCAACAACAAAATAATAACAAGACTAAAAGACATTAAAAAGCCAGAAACTGCAACAACAAACACGCACACAAAATATTTAAAGTACAACAACAAAAATTAAAAATAAAATACATGAGACTGCAAAAAGCTGCAAAAAACGTATGCAATTATGTGGCGCCATAGATACGCGCGGGTTATACACACACAGATATCGAGAGTAGGTTACACACAGAATAAGAGAATTTTATAAAGTTACAAACTAATAAATTGAGAAAAACACAAATAAATCTCTTAACGGATTCAAATTAAATTGAGCGTAAAATAAAATAAACAAACTTGCGTGTGAGAGTATTACTTATCGTCAATCGGTCAAGGCCGGGTTTTCTACAACTGGAATTATTTTATATATAATTCCTGCCAATTTTCCCACTAAAGTCACTCGGAAAGGATTTATTCTTAGATGATATTTTTTTATCAGGACTTGACTTTCGGTATTGCCAATACTAATCAGAAAATCGTTGAGATTTTTCCAATTTAAGCGCTGGAGAAAGAGAAAATTCCGAAACAAATGGTAGACGGACAAGGCAGATTTGAATACTAAGAATCGTAAGATTGGGTTGTTTACCAATAGGAAGCCAATTGTACAAAACTTCACTTTATAAAATCGAATTTGATTGTTGTGTTAATAGATTATTATATTTAGAAGTAATTTAATATTAGATTATGTGAAAAACAAATTCTGATTTTAAGTACAAACAGTTTATAAAAATTCATCGCAAAAAAGGACGTTATGAATTCTGAAAGCTTTTGAGTTTTGACCCCAGCACAAAGAGATCTTTAACCCTCATACGTTCCTCAAAATATATAACAGTAGAGTCCCTCGGGTGAAATATCACCCATATGTAATATTTACTGATTTTTTAATGAAAATATTTGTTCTTCTTTCATTTAATTCAACTTTTTTATTTACATATGTTTTTAATTTTCAGTCTTTAATAAAATAATAAATTAAACAATAAAAACAACTTAAATCATCCATTAAATTCAACCGGATATTAATATCACAAACAAAAATGCAGCTAAATATAGTAAAAATAAAAAATAACTAAAAATAATTACAATAACTAACTAATTTTTCTCGATGCAATTGCTGCATACAAAATATGCAAGTTTGTGTTGCCCGCAAATAAATTTTTCGCAGGTTGCACATGACGAATAAGCCTTCCTATCATTTTTCGGGCAAATCTCACATCGAGAACCCGAACTTAGCTTTCTTCAAAATGAGGACGCCGCTGAACTTCCGCTTTGACTAATTCCATTCCTAGTTCATGAAGAAACAACCTCCTTTTGTGTAGTTTTCCTTTATTCCAATCGTTGTTCATTTCTTTCCACAAAACGTACGCATTTACTGCTGATATGTCAATCATATTACAAAACAATGCTTGGGGACATCGATTAGTTTTTCTCTTCACCGTATAAGTACCCACCAGCTGATCTAAGGTGTCTACCCCGGCTTTAGTTTTATTATAAAATGCTATAATCTCAGGCAACTTATTTCCTTCATTCAATACAGATTTTTCATGATGAAGCGTACTAAGGGCGTTGACAATTTTATATTTTTTTGGAACGTATTGCACCAGTGAAATCTTGTCGTTGAAAAAGAACATGCTAGAGAAAACTGCACGCTTACGAAGTTCTTTTTTCGTTGATTGCGGCAAAAACGTTTTATTGGTCCGAACTGTGCCCACAATAGTGTTTTTTCTTTTTAACAACTCAAGTGCAAGTTCATACGATGTAAAAAAATTATCACACGTTATATTTCGTCCTTTTAGAGCTCTGATTAGGTCTAGAACCACTCTTTGGCCTTGATTTCTTTCGGGTGCTGCATCAGGAGCTGACTTTCCAGTGTATATTTGCAAATTCCATGCAAAATTTGTCACACTGTCACACAAGACCCACAGTTTTATGCCGTATTTTGCGGGTTTCGACGGCATGTACTGCTTAAACGGACATCTGCCTCGGAATCCCAATAGTTGCTCGTCAACTGTAACGTTTTCATGTGGGATATAAATACGTTGTTGATTATCTACCCATTTATCCCACAGCTCTCTGATTGGAGCTAATTTATCACGAGCTCTGCGTTCACTTCTGCTGTTCTTATCATCAAATCGAATGACTCGACACAGTCTTTTGAATTGCTTCAGTGACATTGTTGATCGAAATAAAGATCTTCCTGTTTCTTCACTCCACAAGCTTTCAAGTGACTCACCATGTGATTTATACACACCAGCCAATACAAGTAGGCCAAAATATGATGTAATAAGACATCATCAATATCTTGCCAACCATTTCCATAAACGCGAAGCCCCTCCACATTTGTATACTTTATAATAATTTTTCGTAAAGTTTCTGGAAAACATATAAGAAAAGCGTCTTTTATACTAGCAATGCGACTTGAAGCATAATAAGTTATTCCAACTCGATCGCGGATAATATTTTCTGCCCATGTTCGTCCAACAGATCTTGACACGTCAGTAGACCACGTAAATTTTTTATCTTTAGACAAAATGCTTGTTTGAGTGCGTACATCTAATTCTTCTTCGTCGCTTTCATCACTAGAAGAATGCGGAATTTCTGCAATAAACTCAACGGGAATATCTTCTTCGGAATCTGATACAGAGCCCTCTCCTGCATCACTTTCTTCCCAACTTTCCATTATCTGTTCAATTTCGTCACTAAACAAATACTAAGAAATTCACCATCTTTTAGTTTTTCAATAATAATTTTATTCCTCAATAATATTTTTATTTCCTATTTATGGACATATTCGGTGTTTTCTTACTAAGCGCAGAAAGTATAGTGTTTCAAAAATAAAATTGCCACAACCTGAACTTGTTTTCAAATTAATTTTTTAAAACGGGGAAAAACATAGCTTTACATTAAGAAAAACATGTGGTTGAACTGTGATGCCAGATATATTTAATTTCTTTCATAAAGGTTACCATAATAAAATAATTATTACACAATTTCCTTAATGGGTGAAATTTCACCCGAGGGACTTTAACGTAATTTTTCAAATACTTTCGAAATTATTTATTATGTAAAGAAAATTTTTGGTTATTTTAATGCAAAATCCTAATTTAGAAAATTAGAAATAGTTTCATTTGTATTAACTAAAATTTGTAAAAGATATATGGCTTTAAAATTGAAAATGGGTGAAATTTCACCCGAAGACCGTATGAGGGTTAAAAGAAATAAACTATACTATTAGAATTGTTAAGAACCTGAATACATTAAAGAAAGGAATCTTATGAAATTTTTAATGAAATAAAGTAGTGCATAATTTATATATTTTTATTTATTACAATTTTTACTAATCTGTAAGCGATTATGGCTTCTGAATGCTTAGGATACTGGCTAAATATTTCTTTTGCTCATTTAAATATTTTAAGATATTGAAAACTATACGCGTTTGCCTCTATATTAAATATAGAGGAATTGACAGCACTAAATATTTCAAATCTCGAGTACACGCTCACTAAAGCTCGTTCGATCGCCACTTTGAAGAGAAATTATTTTACAGAGAAATTTACCTTAATTAAGAGTATTAATAGAGTATATCAAACAAATCGATCGTTACTGTTTGTAATTTATAAAACAAAAAGCGCACAATAGAAAACTTTTGGAAAAGTATTGAATAATGAGAAACACACTAATAAGAATGCTTATCACGATTGAAAGCAAGACATGCCTTATCTGTTAGACACAATTACTAATATGTAGAATGTCTAAGGCAAAACTCAAAACTATAAGAAAAATATTCATAACATACAAAAATATTTAACAACTAAACGAAAAGACAGACGACACGAGTAACGTGGTTGCACCCATCTTTTTAATTAACAGATAGATATAAGGCGTCTAACAAACAATCAACAATAAAATATAATAATAATAATAGAATTGAACTTTTTGTTTATTTGCTTTTTCAGATACTTGCAAATGTCGATTATGGCACCTGCTACAGAAATATTTGGTAACTAGCATCAGCAGTAACAAGAAAACATATCACTGAAAGGACAAGCACCATCAGAAGTAAACAAAGAAAATACATTGAAAAGCCTCTGTACGACAGTTTTAGGGAGCGCAACGGGTGTATACAATGGCAAAGCAAATTCAAACTATTTTGTTACTTCTTCTACTAGTTTTATTAACTCTGGCCAAGACTGGTAAGTTTTTCGCGCCGTTCAATGATGATTTTCTTTTAATACGTTGAATAACAAATACTACAGCTCCAACTCCTTTTGGTTGCATGAGCTTTAAGGAAGACGATCGCATAATATTGGATGAGGATGATGATACCGATGAGTATGATCCGCCGCAATTCGATTCATCTGGTTTGACAGCCAAGGAATTAGAAAATTCCGTACTTACGAAACTGGATACTGAGCCATCAACTACACCCACATTTCGAGAGTGCTCGGCCGATTATACGTTTTGTTTTTCCCTATGGAGTACCACTAGCAACGGAACACAGATTGTGAAACAAGGTAAGAAAATTGGACTTATTAAATATGCTAAAATCAAAAACAATATTAAACGCTTTTAAAATATATAACATGTACATATAAAAAATAATACTGCTGAATGAGGAATAAAATAAACGGAATAAATTTAATCACTAAAACCGAGTTTACATACATATATCGAAATAATGTTCTATAAAATATATATCAAATAATTTACTAACGAAAACCCTCCCCTAAATAACAAAAATGTTGTGAGTGAGGAAACTCTACTGCTGAGTAAAAGATCTTTTATACTACGCTTCTCTTTTATGTTTTATGCTGCAGAGAAACGAAGAAAACTGTAAAACATCACGGAAAATACAACTGCCCGGGTAGCTCAGTCGGTAGAGCATTGGACTTTTAATCCAAGGGTCCAGGGTTCAAGTCCCCGCTCGGGCGATTGATTTTTTTTTTTAATTTTATTATTTTCACAAAAGTTAGTTGCGTTTTACTTAATTAATGGAATATTCAAAAGCCGTTAAGTAAAAATTAATTTCTTTTGTTTATACATTTTGTTATAATACATACGACACTTCAACCATTTGATATCGATACATATTTCGCGAGCATGGATTCGTCAGTTGTGCGATATGTAAAGTGGTTCAGACGAACTAACTATTAATTACAAATCTATAAAAAATTCCCCATCTAGTCTTTTGTAGTTCTAAGACTTATCAACTCGCATACTATATTCATCATAAATTCTTTTTGCTTTTCAAGGTTGCTGGAAAGAAAGTACAGAGGGTAATGCCACCTGTAATCATTCGGAATGTGTGAGTTCTTCACCAACGTCAACTTCACGCAACAGTTCCATGTATTATTGCTGCTGTTCGGGTAATTCTTGTAACAACAATGTATCCGTAGTGGAGCCATCATTTTTGGAGGTAAAACTAAAAATAACAATTCAATAAATTGACCAAAACTTCCTAAAAATTACTTTTGCAGTTATCCAAAGCGAACCTTGCAGAAGCTTCCAATTTATTAAAGCCCAAAGATAAATTAAATTGGTCCACTACAAGTCTTTGGTTGGCAGTGTTAATAATGTGTCTATTTATAACGCTCCTTTCGACATTTATATATTTTCGTAGTATAAGGGAAAAATTAGAGCCGGAAGAGGCACCATTAGCCCCTTCGGGTCCTGGTTATAGTTCCAATTTACGGAATGTGGACAATTTGAATTTAGTTTGTATGCTGGACAGTGGCAAATACGGTACAGTAATGAAAGGTTTATTACATGATCAGGAGGTGGCTGTCAAAATATTTCCCGAGGCCCATCAGCAGTATTTTATTAACGAAAGAAATATTTATTCGTTGCCATTGATGGATTGTCCGGCTTTGTTAACATATTTTGGTATAGTGTGAATATTTAAAAGTTTTATACGAATATATAATATTATAAACCTTTTCCAGGCTATGATGAGCGCCATACGATGGAAGGTAAGTTGGAATACCATTTGGTTTTGTCATTGGCACCTTTTGGGTGTCTGCAGGACTGGTTGATACCCAACACGGTAAATTTTGAAACATTCTGTGGAATGGTCAAGACTATTACACGAGGTCTGTCACATCTACACACCGAGTTACGAAGAGGTGATGAACATAAGCCCTGTATAGCACACAGGGATCTGAATACTCGCAATATTTTAGTTAAAGCTGATCGTACCTGTTGCATAGCCGATTTTGGTTTTGCATTAAAAGTATTCGGCCCTCGTTATGAATACAAGGGAGAAGTAGCGGAGGCGGAAACAAAATCAATTAATGAAGTTGGAACGTTACGTTACATGGCCCCTGAACTGTTAGAGGGTGCTGTTAACTTAAGAGATTGTGAGACGTCTTTAAAACAAATGGATGTTTACTCCTTAGGTTTGGTTTTGTGGGAAGTGGCAACACGTTGTTCAGATTTCTATCCTCAAGGGCAAGTAACGCCGCCTTATAAAGCTCCTTATGAACTGGAAGTTGGTTCACATCCTTCTTTCGATCAAATGCAATCGTTGGTGGTAAGACGTAAGGCTAGACCTCTATTTCCCACTGGCTGGGGAGGCGGTACAGCAGCAAAGTTAATAAAAGATACTTGTGAGGATTGTTGGGATCATGATGCTGAGGCACGTTTGACATCGTTATGTGCCGAAGAAAGAATGCATGAAGCTGCCACAATAGGAGCTCGTTTAAATGCCCATTTGACGGCTACAACACCTCTACTGAACACCAACAATCTAGGCACTACACATACGGAAACAGATTCGTTTTATGAGCACAAGCCTCGTTCACCCAACAACATTGAGACAATAACTAACGACACTAACAACGTATTTAATCCACCACCAAATATGAAATTATTGCCGTACTTAAAGGACAACAATGAAAATGCCTCAACTTCTTTGACAACTGAAAAGAATCATTTGATACAACCGCAGCAGCAACTGCAGCCGTATCAAGGTAGAAATCCTTGCCAGGAAAGAAATCTAGCACCTAAAGTAACTCAATGTCCACAAAAACTTGTGCAAAGTAGTAAGAAACACAGTTTTCAACAGCAACAAGTCGGGGAAGATAGTAATTTTTCCTGTTTGGATGACGATGTTTCCGTAGAGGAGTTAATTTCGGGTAGCAGCTCAAAAAAGTTTCCCTCATTGGAACAAGATGATTCTGCTCACATGGGCCAAGGCTTTCCTAAACAACAAAACACCGATCGAAAGCTTAAGGGTTGGCATGGTGTACGAGCTCTTATACAAAAACGATTGTTTCGCAAAAACGATGGTCTTGAGAATTCCGAAATTTTTCGCCACTTAAACGGAGGAGGCGATGAAAAATCAAATCTTGTAGAGAAAAATCTTAGCAACAAACCCGTGATTATAAGTTTCATAGACAAGGAGAAAACGAATTGTGATAAACCAAATGCCATGACAATGAACAGCAACGACTATGTGCAGAATAAAAGACCAAATAATTTAGATTTGAGTCCGATTGCCCAGACAAACGGTTTTAAAACAACTCCAACAAATAATAGTTTGCAATCCAATCCAATTACGACGATTGAAGAAGAAGAGCTACAGCATAACGGAAACGAGGTCTATGATGATGTAGACGAAGTGGATGGTGTAGTAGAATATAGACTTAAAAGTTTAGACAAACGAAAATCCACGCCTTCTCATCTCGCAAATAGGTCAATATCAACAAACTTGTTCATTGATACTCCTGATGACCGTTTAAAGGAAGCAGAAAATATTTCAACTAAAAACAACGTTGTGATATTGAGAAAACATTCCTCCAATTCGGAACCACAATTTAGAAGACAACGTAGTTTAGAAGTATTCCGTGAGGTATTTAACGCACGCGGTAGTAACGAAAGACTACGTGATCCTAGTCAACGTGTCAAAACACCCGGTGATGTTCCGCCTTCGGTGCGTAAAATTAGAGCTTCAAAAACTTTAAGTCTTTACGACGATCGTATGATGGACTCTTCTCTCTTAAATGTACTCTAGCATGAGGAAGTTCTGCTCTTGGAACTTTAAGAGCAGAACTTTTGATACTCATTGAAACAGAAATCATAATCATATTCACACTCTACCGCTACATATTTATTGTATTATAAATATTATTTTGAAACAAATAATAACAATAATAATAATAATACGGATCAAACATATTCTTATATACCAATACTTACAATAAATACGACCATATAGGAGAAAACAAGTAAAAAAAAAACAAAGCGACCAAAGTTAAAGTTTCTGATTCATGTTTAATTTAATCGATTGAAAAAAAGGACTTTGCCTTCAACCAAAAACTAGAAGAAAGACTTTAAAAAGTGTTAAATGTATTTATGTATCTAATGATGTATTTTTGTAGTAATATTTAGATTAGGAATCATAATCATTAGATTATAAGAAAATTTAACTCACAGATCCAGCAGCAAACACAAGCAGATCAAGTCGTTCATTATTAAGCTTTAAACCATTTTGTCTTTACGATTTTCATATTATATATCCTAATTTTTCTACAATAGAAAATTGAAGGATGCTGAATTGTTTATTACAAATTAATTTATTATTATTAAGGAAATTAGTTAATACAAATATAACAGACATTAAATTGAAACCATTCTAAACATTGCATTTTTACACAAAATTTTATTCAATGGCATACGCTAAATTCAATAATAGCAAAACTAAGTAAATGTTGCAAAATGTCTTCATCAAATAATTATTATAAAACAAGCATCCATATATTAAATGTACTTGTAGGTAAAAAGTTCATATTTCTGAGAAATGAGGCTCTTGCTATAGAATTTATATAAAAAACTTGGAGAAACGAGGAACCACCCACTATTACAAATCTATAAACTCTACATTTCATGTATAGATTTTGAGCTCTAAAAGGCTGAAAACCTATATTATCAAATCTAGACTTAACATTCGGAATTGGGCGCAGTTCTTCAAAATTAATAGTGAAACTCTTCACTAGAACCTTTACAGTGGAAAAAGTGATATACTTCAGTGTTGATACAAATTTGCGCTCGTTTTGCCACGGTCCAATGAAGAAAGTTTTACTACGGTGACGGATACGTAGTAAGGCTTTTTGTGGTTCAACAAAAAATAAAATTATTACAGCGGTAACTATCAATAAACATATTTGAACAACTGAAATTTTTTAAATTTGATCAGACCAATGCCCAACAGAAATATGAGCTAAATTGTTAACTTTTATAAATAAAATCATCATAATTTTGGGATAATAAATCCCTTCAATACATACATATATAGTATATTATGTAGTATAAGCTACACTTGTGTGGCTAAGTGCTACCCTAATACATTTATAATGTAACGAGTATCACCGGTACTCGTTATTGTGCCAAGCTAATGTCATGGCTTTTTTTCCCTCTATTCACTCTTCTTTATCTTGTGCCCAACACGTTCAGTCGCAATAAAACTTAATTATAATTTAATATTAAAACAACGTTTTTTTATTTAAAAGAATACTTGACCCTCCTGGTCAACACTACATGGTGGCAGCGGTAAACATTTAATTAAAGTGAAGAAGCTTTTACAATTGTGAAAGAACTAAGTTTTTTCATCACGTTTTTTGTAAAAAAAAATTTTTTGAGGTTAGGTGAAAATAAATTAATTTACATCAATCTATGCCTCAAAAAGCAGACAAAACTGATAAAATGGAGAACATTTTTGTGGCAAACATCGCTCCTCCTGAACCATTTAATTTTTCGCACCCAGATGATTGGGCCAAATGGCGGAAAAGGTTTGAGCGGTATATGAACGTGTCAGGGCAATCAACTAAAACAGAAAGGGAGCAGATTGATTTGTTATTTTACATAATGGGGGAGAAAAGTGAGGAAGTCTCATTACAATTTGGATCCGCACCAACGAACGTGGCGGATGCCTTAAACAAATTTGACAACTACTTCAACCCAAGAAAAAACATCATATTTGAACGCTTCAAATTCAACTCAAGGGTTCAAAAGCAAGGCGAATCTGTGGATGATTTCATTACTGACCTACATGCCCTTGCCGAAAAGGGTGCGTACGGAAATCTGAAGGAAGAGTTAATCCGAGACAGAATCGTGGTGGGTATGCTCAACACAAAAGTTAGTGAACAGATGCAGCTGAAACCGGATCTAACGTTAAAGGTAGCAATAGATACAGCTCGACAAGCTGAAATTCAAATTAAACAAACAAAAGTCATCAAAGACGACAAAAACGTGTGTAACGTTCAAAAGGCAAGTGGCGGCATGCACGTACGTAACCAAGGTGGAAAAAAATTTTCAAATTTAAATGGTAATGGTAATTATGATAAGAATAAATGTAATTATTGTGGATTTAAACCACACAATAGAAAAGAGTGCCCTGCCAGGGAAAAAAATTGCAACATTTGCAACTTACGTGGACACTTTGCGAGTGTATGTAAAAAGAAAAATGAAATTAAAGCAAAACCAAGTAAAAAGGTAAATTCGGTTGAATCCGCAAATTTAAAATCAAATTCTGAAGATCGGGAAAATTTTGACTATATGATCGGCACGGTGAATAAATTTTTCACGGGAAATAATCGTAAATGTGTAGATTCGTGGTACATTCAGTGCAAAGTAGCCGAATTGAAAAATAGTTTAAACTTTCTTATAGATACTGGGGCAGACTGTGTCTGCATCCCAAAAGATTCGATTTCGAACCATCATAATCTAACCATCATAAATACAGATACAGGCTTAAAGGGACCGGATGGTAATTCGTTGAACGTTCTAGGAATTGCTAAAGCAACTTTAGCTTATCGTGGGAAACAATGTAAAGTAGACGTTTACATTGTTGAGGGGCTTAGTACTCCTATTTTAGGGCGAAATGCTATCGTAAAATTGAATATTCTTCAGCCTCCGGCTCTCGAAAATTTTTTAGTTTCAAAAAGTGAAAGTGAGAATATGTCATTTAAGTTAGTGGAAAATTTTCCCAGACTTTTTCGTGAAATCGGGGAGTTTAAAGGTGAAATTAACATAAGATTAAAAAATAATGTTACTCCTTTTGTACAAACAGTACCAAGAAAGGTTCCAATCCCTTTATTACCAAAATTGAAATCGGAAATTGATAGATTAATAGATCTGGACATAATTGAACGTATGGACGATGTTACTGAGTGGGTCAGTCCCATAGTAGTTGTTCCGAAACCAAACAATGAAATAAGACTGTGTGTTGACTACACCCAGCTTAATAAAGCGGTTATTAGGCCATATTATCCTATGCCGAAAATTGAGCTCTCCTTAGCTAACATTAAGGAAGCTAAAATTTTTTCGAAAATCGACACGAACAAAGGATTTTATCAAATAAAATTATGTCGTGAAAGTCAATTACTGACTTGTTTTATATGTCCATTCGGACGGTTTATTTTTAAAAGATTACCTTTTGGCATTTCTTGCGCGCCAGAATATTTTGTCTCAAAGTTTAATAAAGTCCTAGAAGGAATAAATAACTGCATTTCGCATGTTGATGATATTCTAATTTTTGGGAAAAATCGTAATGAACATGATGCCGCTCTCGAAAAGGTTTTAGCTCGCCTTGACAAAGAAGGTATAACTATTAACAAAGAGAAGTCATGTTTTGGTGTAGACCAAGTTACTTACTTAGGTTATGTTCTTTCAGCAAATGGTGTTTCTATTGATCCAGAAAGAATCAAGGCAATTGTTGACTTTCCCAAACCAGAAAATAAAACAGAAGTCCAACGTTTCCTCGGTATGGTGAATTTTGTTGCAAAGTTTATCCCCAATCGGTCTAAAATATTAGTACCTATCAATGTCTTAACGGGAAAGGTAGATTTTGTTTGGGATAAGGTACAGGAAAAAGCTTTTTTGGAAATTAAAAACAGTTTGACACAAACTCCAACTTTAGCCTTTTATGACCCTTCTAAACAAATTATCATTAGCTCAGACGCATCCTGTTATGGTATTGGTGCCTGTCTTTTTCAAGTGGACGGTGACGGTAAGAGGGAAGTGGTTTCATATATATCCAGAACGATGACCGATACTGAAAAACATTACGCTCAGATTGAACGTGAAGCCCTAGGCATAACTTGGGCAGCAGAAAAGTTAGCCGAGTATATAACAGGTGTGGAAGTAGTATTTGAAACAGACCACAAGCCTTTAGTGCAAATTTTACAGTCAAAAAATTTAGATACCTTGACCCCAAGACTACAACGTTTTAGAATGCGCCTTATGAGGTACGACTACTCTATAGTCTACGTACCAGGCAAAGACTTGAAAGTAGCCGACGCTTTATCTCGTAGTCCAGTTCCTTGTAAAAAGGACGAGCCTCAAGAACTCGGGATAGAAACTGAAGCTTTTGTACGTTTTATCGTAAAACATCTTCCAGTAAAAGATTATTATGTAGAAAAAATAATAAAAGCTCAAAAAGAGGACCCAATATGCAAACTACTTGTTCAGTATTCGGCAGATGGTTGGCCAACTCGTGATAAATTACCAGATTTAATGGTACCCTATTATCAATATCGTTACGATATTTCTTTTTCACAAAATTTAGTATTAAAGGATACACGAATAATTATCCCTCCAGGTTTACAAAGAGAAGTAATCAACTTCATTCATTCAGGCCATCAAGGAATTGCCAAGTGTCGTAGATTAGCTCAAACTTCGGTTTGGTGGTTAGGTCTTAGTTCACAGTTGGAAGATTTAGTAAAAAACTGTCCTAACTGCATTGAGGAACGATGTAACAACAGGGAAACATTCAAGTATGAAAATCCACCAACTCGACCGATGGAGAAAATTGGTTTAGACCTTTTCAAATGGAACACGTGGAATCTTATAATAACTGATTATTACTCGCGATATTTCGAATTTTTTCCACTAACCTCTATGACTGAAGAGGCCATAATCGACAAAGTCAAAGAATTTTTTTCACGCTTTGGTATTTGTTCCATATGCAGGAGTGACAATGGTCCACAATTTCAGTCAAAGTTTAAACAATTTGCTTTTGATTACAATTTTACACACGTGACAAGTAGCCCTTATTATAGCCAATCTAATGGTGCTGCGGAAGCAGCGGTGAAAGTTGCAAAAAAATTGATAAAAAAATGTGAAAATGTTCACGAAGGTCTTCTTAACTACCGTTCAACCCCTTTAGCAAACGGATTTTCGCCCGCGGAATTAATGATGGGTCGCAAAATCAAATCTTTGGTTCCAATGTTGCCAAGTCTGTTAGAACCAGAGAATAATCAGAAAGTATTAGACAAGGAACGTCAAATTAAAGAAAAACAGATTCAAAATTATAATACAAGACACAGAACTAGAGATCTTCCGGAATTAAAAAAAGGGGATGGGGTGTGGATAGTCGATTTACAAAAATATGGTAGGGTTTTAAAAAAACTAGACGAACCACGATCATATCTGGTTAAGGCGGATAGAGAGACGTACAGGCGAAACAGATGGCATCTAATCTCAGTGCCAAATTTCGGTACTGGTAATTCCGACAATTCAGACGAATTTTATAATCCAAATGAAAATTGTATAGTTGAAAACAATTTCGACAACAATGCTAGCGAGGATCAACCCGATTTGCCTTATACTCCAAAGGAACTACCTTCTGAAGAAACTCCAGAAGTTGGTCCCTCAACAAGAGTTGGTAGACATAGAACTACACCAACTTGGTTTAAAGATTATGTAGTTTAAGAGATTGATTTAGAAAATTAAAATACAATTTTAGAAAAAAAGTTTATTATATTTGTTACCTATAAAAACACATTCATTTAAAATAAAATAATAATGAAAATACAAAACAAATAAAATTGTACAAACATCTTTATTTAAAATCAAAAATATCAAAACAATTGTAAAACTGAAAAAATAATATTGTAAAAATACTTTAATTTAGTTATCAAAATTATAAAAAAAAAAATGTTAAATGAATTTAAAAAAAAAAAAAAAAAAAAAAAAAAAAAAAAAAAAAAAATAAGTATAATAATTATTACTTATTATATTTAAAAAAGGGGATGTAGTATAAGCTACACTTGTGTGGCTAAGTGCTACCCTAATACATTTATAATGTAACGAGTATCACCGGTACTCGTTATTGTGCCAAGCTAATGTCATGGCTTTTTTTCCCTCTATTCACTCTTCTTTATCTTGTGCCCAACACGTTCAGTCGCAATAAAACTTAATTATAATTTAATATTAAAACAACGTTTTTTTATTTAAAAGAATACTTGACCCTCCTGGTCAACACTACATATTAGTGTTTGTATGGACTCAGTATAAAACTTCACCACAAAAAAGGCCTTCTAGCAAATTTTTTTTTTTTAACAATTTAATAATAACGAAGTAAAAATTTCAATTAAAACATTTGAATATTGTGTGCGTACATTAAACAAAATTGGTTATTTTTAATGACTTTGTAAATACAATAAATAAATAATTTATTTAATTATAAAGGCTTTTTTGCAGTAGATAAAAAGAAAAACTATTTTAGTTAATTTAGTAATTGATTACTGATAACTAAACATTTTGAGCGATGACTGACTCACAATGAGAGTAAGTTCATTTAAAATATTTTGAACTTTTAAGGGAGTTTTTAAAGCGTATAAGTCTGTATGTTATCAATGCAACATTTCATTCTAATGCATATTTACACCAAATCCAAGGAGATTTTACCAGGAATGTACGGAACGTGATATTCATAAAGAACAAGACGAGATCAATATTCTAGAGAATATACACTACCGAGCGGAACGACATCGTTTTCGGAAATCGAGACAGAACAATGAGAAGGGTAGTACAGATGGAAAAAGAGTAAAAGAGAGAGAGAGAGAGAGAGAGAGAGAGAGAGAGAGAAAGAAATTATTATATATGTATATATATATATATATATATATATATATATATATGTGTGTGTATGTGTGTAAAAATTTTGTTTTGATGTCCGATAACATAATTTTTTTAATTTGAACTTGACAAACACCATTTTTCACGAAGCATAAAAATTTTTTTTAACATTTTCACAAAAGAAAAAATCCCCGATCACATTTAAAAACTAATAGAAGATATTTATGATATTTAATTATTATTTTTTTATTGGAATTATTTAGAAACATTTTTATTTGTAACAGCCACAAAATAATTCTTTAAACCAGATTACTGCGCTAACCTTTATAATTTCACAAAACTTATAGATACACAAAATAGAATGAAATACATTATACACTTAAAAATAGCCTTCTATAAAATAATTAATTTGTAATATGATTTTTTTTTTAACATTTACGTAGTTTATTTTAAATTCACAAAATGAAAACAACTAAAATTTATTTAAGATTCCGTAACAGACTTAATATAAAATAAACAAATATATTTAAAGAAATCATAGAAAAAAAAGAAATACATAGTACATATAACGAACAATTTTACGGAATATTTTATTTCAAAATGCTAATTTACTTAAGTTATTCGAGTTTGAAGATGCTTATTTGCCTTGCAAATATTCACATGTTAAATGCGTTCCTTTAATTTAACTACAATGGGTTTACTTGGTTTATTAATCAACAACGTAAGCACGTCCATTTCCCGTTTTCCACCATGCCACGTTACTTCATAATTACGTATGAGCTAGAAAAAGGAATGAGTACATAGACTAAATATACATACATATGTATACATTGAACGCACTAAATCAGCAGCAGTCACAACTCAGAATTGAAAATTTGTTTAAAGAGATATATTATCTATTCACATTAGCCAGTGCAAATAAAAATTTGTTTTAAGAAAACATTTTTACGGGCATAATATAGGAATTTCTTTGAGGATTTAAAATTTTTAGATAGGACTGTTTATGACTTAGTGTGCCACATTTATGTACATACATATGATTGTGTGTACATAAAAACAAATAAATTACACTCTTACTCTTAGCAATAGAACTAAAATATTTTGCTCAGCCAAACGTCGTGCTATACAGGCGCGCATGCCATGACCAAAGGGTAGTACTAAATAAGGATTTATACTGTTTCTGCTATTATTAAGCCATCTATCAGGCTGAAACGTCAAAGCATTTTGAAAATTTTGCTCTAAACGACAAGCCACCATATTTTGCGTAACCACCACGGTCTAAATATTTGCATAATACTATTAGATTGAAATTTACGCAAACTTCTTTTACACTTACCTTTTTGGGTACATGATAACCGCTTAAAATTAAATCTTTTGTCAAAACACGTCCCACACCCACCGAAATGGGATTTAAACGTAACACTTCCTTTAAAACAGCTCTAGTATACGGTATGCCAGTCTTTAGACTATCTTCCAAAATGGGAGAATCTGGATATGGCATGACTTTCAAAGACTCCTCATAAATTTTCTGTTGAATTAATGAATGTTGGGATATATGGTATAAAGCAAACGCCGTGGTATATGAAGTAGTATCAATACCAGCCAATAAGAAATCCGCCGCTGTTCCCACTACATCGCATAAGTCTAAATTGGGGTTTTTCAAATATTCTTCTATAAGACAAGTTCTACCTAAAGCTGCGGAGTTTTCATTAACATCTTTATAAAATGAAATATTTTGGGATACTAAATCCACGGCCACACTTTCCATATATTCCTGAGATTTACGCAATTTTTTATAGGACGGCGTTTCAAAGTAGCGCCATAAGCGGAAGCCTTGATCTGTGGCTAAGATATTGCTGTTGGTTGTTTCAGCCGCTTGCATTAATTTAGACGAACGAGAAGTACGCACTTGTTCAGATGCATCAAATGAATTTAAACGTTCGCCAAAGGTAACAAGACAAGTAACTTGAATGTAAAGAGCAAATAGTTTGAAATATTATATTATTATTTCCAAAGTCAGATATTTAATACTTACGTTCTAAATTTAACCTTGCTAAACTGGGTAAAACATCAGTTTTAGTATTCTTTGGCAAAAACTCTATAAATTCATTTGTTACTTTATCTACTTCCTTAAGAAAACTTCTAACACTTTTTGGAGCACTTATTTCTTTTTGCAATTCCGAGCGTAATCGCCACCACTCTGAACCATTTCTATAAAATAACATTTCTACTTCAAAGTAATTTCCAAAAAAAATTCCACTTACGTTGGCAATAAACCGGCTGATCTATAAACATGTGGTCGATCTTTCCGATATTTTTCCAAAGCCAAATGGCTTCTTCTCAAAGGATAATCTTTTTCATTTAACAATGTTGAAATATCCTTCGGATCATACAGCCATAGAATATCTTCACCCGGGACCATAGTTTCTTTAACGATTGGTCCATATTTTCGGTATTTATCGGCACCGGCTTTATGCAAAGCTTTCCATGAGTATTGGCCTACAATTGGCATATATTTATATATGTTTCCCAATCCCAGAGGGCCCCTAGGACCTGGTATATCTTGGTAAGGTTTAGCAAAACTATGTTTTGTAGAATATTTTCTTTTATTTAATAAAGAAAACTTTCGCAAATATTTCATAGCTTACAGCAATTGGTATGCCACCAGTTGTTGTTTTCTCAACTATCCTACTGATTCTGTTTGTAATGTTTTAAAAAGTGATTTAGCAAATAATAAAAATTCGTGATTTTTGTACACAGCAATAAAATAACATCAACAAAAAACAGACCGAATTTGCTGTCAGAGACGTGGAATAGAAATGCAATTTTAGGAGCGGAATTATCATTCTTTTTATAATGAAGTCGATCGAAGTGAGGTGTATTATATTATATTATATTACTTTTTGGTTTTATATATGAACCAACATAGCCATATATAATTGAATTAAAGGTTTCATCTTGTTCTCATATAAATACTTAGATAGCCAAAACATTCATAAATATTTAAATCGTACCGAAGTATGCCGTTAAGATTATGTCGAATTTTAATATAACTAAATATAATAGATATTTTGATAACAATTCTTTTTTTAAATCACTTTTCCAATAATATTCCAAAATATTTCGAAATACGACACAATTAAAGTTATGTTTTTCAATACAAGGATCTAACAAGAACAATATGCATATGTACTTATGTATGTATGTATGTATGTATCCAGCAAAAATATATTTCACATCGGTAAACAATACAAAAGTATGTATTACAGCATTGCTTCGCTGGAGCAAACTGCTTCCTGTCTCACTTACGAGGATAGAGTTGTTTCAGGGAGGCACTTTTTTTCTAAGGCAAAGAGACCTACCAAATGGGACAAGGACAAATTTTCCTTAATAAATAACTTGATAATGAAAGAAATTGAATAGTCACAAAAATTTCAAAGGATAACATACAAATTTCTGAAAGAAATCGTTCTACGACAAATTTAAAACATATTAAAATAAACTTTTTTATTTTTAAAATAAGTTTTTATGCTATTTAGTTGTTTTCTTTAAAGTTTAATGCGTTTATAGTTATTATTATTTATGGTTATAATATGTTCGAAGCATATTTGCCTACTTGGCGATTATGAATATCTAAATATTATCAAATATTCTGCGATTTAAATTGTTCAAAATTCAAAAATTATTATTATAATGGAGACATCATTTTGAATTCTGAAAAAATGCTGGTTACACAAAAATTATATATTCACTACTTTTTTATTTTTAAAATTGTATTATAAAACCTTTGTATTTTGAGGCAGTAATGGGACATTACTCCCTAAAATATACATATAAATAAATCTCCCTGCGCCAATGCGCAACCAAATCAATATCGAGTGGAAGATAGCTTTTTACAAAAAAAGCTTACGTGCGATCACAAGCAAACAGCTGTACTCAAACTTTTTTATGCTCCTCAAAAATCACCCAGCCTTAAATTTGATCTTTATTTTAATTTAAATGATACACAAAATTAAAATCAGACTAATGATTAATAGAAATAAGGGTTGGCATTTTATAGAAGCACATGTTCTTTAGCACAACACCTACATACATGCATACATGTCCAAATACAATAGGTTTAAAAATACAGACATTAGAAAATAAGAGTGATAACCTTTCGATAATATATTGTAAATTTGTTTGAATATGTGTCTCAAGAGAATTATACCATTATGTGTTCTTGGATAACTACGTTGCCATTCCGTGATTAACTACAAAGGAATATGTCAGTTTTTTTAAAATTCATTTGCAAGGTATTTTATATACAATTTTCAATGTAAACGCTTAAAATAGTCAACTTTTAGCAGCGATAAATGGATTAATCACTCGCAATGTGAATTGGTTGGTCGTAAAATGATTTCACTTTTTTAAACTTCATAAATAGTCATGTATTAAAATTATGTTAAGTAATGTATGTATATATTTTGTATTTGTCAACGATGGTGATTATATGCATATGATACAGATTTGAACAATTGCACCGCCGCAACAGGTGATAAGAACTTGTCAAATATTGTAAATTATTACAATTCATCTTAGCTGCTCACAGTGACCACATTTCGATGATGCAACAGTCCGGCCTACATCAAAAATTATTATTAAATTGTAATCTATACAATCATGGCACAGTAAAACTCCAAGTGGCATGTTTAACTATTCTTAAGCGTTCTGCGTCTACTAAAAAAAGACACCAGGCGAAAGATAATCGCTGAGAGTATCGACAGAATGGAGGGTTTGAAATCAATAAATGTTACAAAAAAACTACCCAAGGCAGACTTATTTAACGTGCCTTGGTACCACCCACAAATTGCATTCACATGCGAAGCAATACAATTTAAGCATACTATTTGCAGGATCAGAGTAATAAATTTAAAAAAACTATTTTTGTAATTTATTTACAGAATATTGTATTGTTATGTATACACTTACCATAAAAGGATTGATCATTCTCATCGAGATTTCAGAAAATATTAGATATATCTAATTTACACATGTGCGTTATATATTGAATATATATAACATGTACATATGTATGTGCATTTTAATACCGTTCAACTGAAATTTTTTATTACGCACTTTACTTTTAAACTTTGCATTATCACAACACATATGTAATAAAAATGTATCAAATATATATTACACAGTTCTTCCACTTTTATTATTATAATCAAACTTCTTATTTTATTTATAAAACTTTCTTCCTCCCAAAATTAAAAAAACTGTGAAATTCACAGCTAATTGGAGCGAATCAGGGTTGAAATTTGTTTTATATCTGTTGCAGCTTTTAACTGTGTGGGTAATGTTTAGCTTTTAGCAGTTGAAAAATTGTCATACTATATAAGCGATTTTAATATATAACAAGGAATCCGATAGTGTATATATATTTAAGAAGGTACTGTCGTTGTCAATTGTATATAAAAAAAACTGAAACGTTTTACACCAATTATGCATGTTTTATTGTTGCAAATAGTGAGATGACCCGATAGTTGGGACATTTGCATATCAATAAAACTAATTGGCATTGTCTAGTACTTTTCGAAGCGAATTGAAACCGAACGCGCCAGTTTTAATTCGCCGACGACTATCTGGTATACTAATTCGCCTTGTATAAAAAGTACGCAAACAAATGAATTCAGTTATACTTTTGAGCGAGTTCTGGTCCAACTTTGTAACAGCGGAATTTATAAAATATAAATATATAATATATAAAATATTTGGTTGTGAAATTAAATATATGTATGTATGCATAAAAAACTCACTGTTAATAAGTTTTAACGTATTGTGATATAGAAGTGATCTGTTTAATAAAAAAGTAATTTTAAAAGAAAAATGGGAAACCTGTGTGATGTTCTAAAGAATGATAATAAGATCTTCGAATATATAATTCTTCGTTTTAGATAAGGGTAAAAGAAAATGTAAACATTATTAAATTATATAAATATGTATATACATCCATATAATGAATAGTGCGAATGAAAGTATTAACCATGATTTAAACATAGTATTTGGAGAATACACGAAACAAAATGTGTACATACATATGTACTTATGTACTTAAATGCAAAGGTATGTACAAAGATATTAATTAAAATTTTAATGGCAAATATAATTGTGTCTAGAAGAATAAATAGTTGTTATATATGTACATTGTTTAATATGTGTACGTTGATAAAGTAAAGAAGCATAGCGTTTACATAACATGCAAGAGTTACACAAGTTAGCTAAAACTTCTGCATATGTATATGGATAACTTATCCTTACACAGCCCTTTGCATGATTTTGGTTGGTAATCATCTTCCTAAAAACTACTATTATAATCTGAGAATGTGGCGGAAGTCGATGGAGTCCAAAACGCTCGATTTCAAATGACAAATTTTGTTGATAGACCTGTTAATGATATTTTGTTATTTACCCAGCTTAAATTCAATTTCACTGGATTCGTGCTATATCGAATCTGTCGATTTCCATCACATACTATTATGGGATCGATTATACAAAGCCCACTTCATACTGGCATTGCCTCTTGCCTGCAAACAATCGTAAAGAGCTTCACTCAAGAATTCTTATCAACTCCTGTAAATAAATGTGCATATATATATATATATATATATATATATATATATATATATATATATATATTACCGACAAATCTGATGTCAGAAAAGCCTTAAAACTTTACCACACAAGTAACCTTTAAGCCTTAAATTCCTTCAGATATTTAGCTCATATATACAGTTCTGATATACCACTAGTCATATAACAGAATAGTTAGTAATTCTTATATACATACATATTTCATAAATTGTTTTCTAAGTTGTGCTGAATTTTGAACCGTTGTACCGAAACGCTTGTTGGGTACTCACTAAGTTTTTGTTGCTATTAAAAAATCGTATCAAGTCTTATCATTTTATCATTGTCCCAAAAATGTACTTCTATGTACATATGTATGTAAGTATGCTTACAGTTAAGTCACAAGTAAAATGGATTTCAAAGTGAAAAGAACTGTTTGTATATTAATTTTACTTATAATAAGTGGAATTTGCGAAACTCAGCAAAAAAAGATTTTATGTTTACTTGGTGGAGAAACGGAAAATGCTCATACATGGTAAGTTCTTTTTCAAAATATTAAATTTAAAATAATTAATGTACATATGTATGTACTTATTAACATTTCATTATACAAGGAACAAAATATTATTAAATGAGTTGTCCATCAAGGGCCATGAGCTAACAATTTTTACGCCTACAATATGGAAATTCATACCAAATACAAATATTGAGCACATACATTTAGAAAACACGATCCAGTATCTTCAAACAAGTCATACAAAAAACGATACGACTTCAAATACTGCTTGGAAATTGATCGTCAATTGGTATAATGAGCAAGCGGCCTCATGTCGTAGGAATTTAGAATCTGTTGGCTTATGGGATACCTTAAAAATACTTTTGAATGAGAAACGTGTCTTTGATATGATTATATATGATGTGACATATGTACCCGGATGTTTATTGCCTATGGCTCAACTCTTTGCTGATATACCTATAGTTGGAATAACCAGTTCAACCTTATCATTAGAAGTCTTGAGTATGAATGAAAATTCCGTTTTAAATTTTGCAGTTGATCCTCATACATTAAGCAGTCTTAACAGGAACATGAATTACTGGCAACGTTTTTATAACATGATTCTCTACGCGCTTGATTATTCGTAAGTTATAATTCGTAATGGTTGTAGTCCATAGAAACAGTGCGAGCATATCGCACTAATGCAAACCTAAAATGCAAAATATTGTGTCATCAACAAATTCTAAAATGAGTTTCGTTATTGAATACGGTTAACTTCATTATATAACATTCATATATACATAGTGTATGTATAAATGTTCATAATTTTAAATTACTGCTATAAAAAATTTACAGCCGAAATTTGAAATAATGTATCATCAACTGAATAACTATGTGAGTAATACAATACGTTATCAATCGTGTTAAAGATCAGCACTAAACATATCGTTCTAACTGAAAAAGTTATATGACCGAAAGTATTACAAAACCTCCAACAAGAACTTTAAATTCATCTAATTAACTGTTATTGCTTATAGAATATATTTACATTCATAACTGAAGACCGTTTTTACCACTTATACAGGAAAACTTCTTTGATTCTCTTAATTTTGCGAAACTGCTAAAGGCATTTAAAGCCCTTAAGCCGCTGGTTATTTTGTTTCAGAAATCAACAATATAACGTGAGACGCATAGCATGAAGTGGGATTTATAATGGTTCTATTATCTTTTATACTCGTATTTATGTACTATATTTTCCTTTAAAATTCAGATTTTCAAAATTAGTTAAATTTTTTTGCTTCTCTTGAAAAGTTGCGAAAAGTGATGATACGTTGACCGAATTTTTTTATTGTGCTTACATAACAACGGGAACATTAGGAAATAGTTTGAAAATATTTTCAGTCTTGCATTTTCGAATAAAATATGCGTTTTTAAAAAACGACCAGAAATTATCAAAATAAAGATTTATTATTTCAGTTATCGCAAATGGCTAGTTCAACCACTTCTTGAAAATATGTGGACTCATTATACAGCAGCTAATAATATCTACGCTTCCAAATCAGCACATGAATTAATTCCGCGGTTCAAAGTAATTTTGGCCAACTATCACCCTGTTTTACATACTGTAAAAAATCTGCCTGTTAACGTAATACCTGTTCCGGGACTACATATCAAGAAAAACCCTGTCTTTAGAGTCTCGGCAGACTTGTTTAAGTTTATGCAAATGTTTGAAAAGGATATGGTGTTAATAGATTTAGATATAAAGCAATTAGAGGAAACTACTGTACTAACCATATTCAAAGCTATTCGGAAGTATCCAAAATATGGTTTTGTTTGGAAAGTTAATAAAAAAAACGACATGCCAAAAAATAAGATAAAGAATTTGTTTGCTGAAGAAAATCTAACAATTCAGAAATTTCTCAGTCGACCTGCTGTTGTTAAAAAAATTAAATTTCTTCTAACGATTCCCGAAATTCTACGTATTCAAGAATGCTTCTTCCATGCCATTCCCATGATCACAATTGTCTTGAAGCCTGAACAATACTATGTAAGTACTTAAATATACACACACATTTTCAATAATATAGAATAATTTTTTTTTTTGATTTTTCTAGTTGGCTAAAAGAATAGAAGAGCACGGCTTTGCTCTAAATATTGAACTGAGTAATTTAACTGTTCTAAGCTCATCTGTCGAAAACATTTTGACGAATAACAGCTTTAAAAATACTGCTGTGAAACTACAAAACTCCTTCACTAACCAGCGGAACCATCCTTTAGATACTGCTGTATGGTGGGTGGAAAATTTATTGAAGAATCCTCAAGCATACAATCATTTGAGTACTGAGAATACTTTGGCACTTATTGCCAAGAGTTCTTTAGACACTCTGTTTTTGTGTCAAGTTCTGGCTTTAATGTTTATTATCAAGACTCTCGTAGTTTTTAAACGGGTCATACACTCTATTAAAAAAATTTGTTGTGATAAAAAGCCACAGTCAACTAAAAAGTCGAAAAAGGAGAAGAAAAAGAAGGCCAAGGCATCTTAGTATTAAGAAAAGATAATAAAAATGTATTAGCGAACTAATGCGCAGTTTTAAAGATTTAAATGATTCAATATAGAAAATCTATTCGACAGTAACAACATAAAAATTGAAGATTAAGAGATATCGGTCTTAAGTAAGATGGCTTAAAATTTAATAAAACTTTATTATTTTCTATATTGAATGTCCATACATATTTACGCTGTAAATTATTTATTTAATAATAAAATAAGTGAAAATAAGTAGTTTTGATTTTCAATTATGGAGAAGTCTATTGGGAAATACATTTTTTAATACGAATTTTCTAATGGTAATAGCTACTTACATACAAACATACAAGTTCGTACATGTAATTTCGTATCCATTTTGTTTGAAATTAAATTCTATTTTATTTATCATTAAAAAATGGAGTTGGGAAGATGTTTTCTAGACCTAGTACAAACAACGAAATACGATGGCATAGAAAATATTGTACCCGAACCAAAACTTTGTTCTTCAAAGAAAGCAAAATAATTATTATTAAGCAAAGAATTATAATTTTGGCTCAAGCTCAAATCCACGAATTTGCAAATAATTTTGAGTTGTGAAATAAAGACTACGTTTTCAATAGTAATAGACTGCTGCAATAGATGACTAATTATTATCAATTTGTAATTACCATCAGTTTCGACTAGAATCACTTCGCTTAATGCATAATAAAATATGTGAACGTCCATCAAATTGGAAACTACTTTCAATTAATTTGATGCTAGTTTTTATTCTCTATTGCGTATAGGTTTCTTAAATTAAATATTTTGCTATTGCATATTTCTAAAAACGTCTTTAGAACAACGAACGAGGCAAATATGGATGCATCAAATGCAATATGAAACGTGTTTTTATTGTACAAATAAAGCCATATATACGTAGAAAAGTAAACATTTTTAAATTAAGTGAACATTTATTGAAATTATATTTGCGTTAATGATTTGTATATACAAATATGTTTCAGAGTAAAGAAAACGGAGTACTCCTGAATTCTGAAAACCAAATTTATATTATCTGATTATAATAATTAATAAAAAAATTTTTCATATAAAAATTTATTTAATTAGGCTGAAATTATTTAATATTGAGTGAGAAAATTCAATGAATTCATCTAATACTGTAATTGCATTTTTGTCGACATCAACACCTAGAAAATATTAAATATAGGACACTCTGAAACTCTCTTTCTTCTTAAGTAGTTGACTATTGAGTTGCTATTCTCGACGCCTTACACAATAGGCAGAGGTTGTCAGCATAAGTCAATTATTGTCCACAACGATTAGGTGCGTAAGAGTCATATACCTGATATTGTGTGATATTGATATCGACGTATACTTTTATCTTTCTCGACAAATTATTGCATTTCAATAATATTCCAAATCATTTTATACAAAAAATAGAACCCAGATGTGTTTTTTATTCGAACTTAATAAATTAAAAGACTGAAGTGAAATTTATTAGTCAGTCTTAAATTCGAACTTAAGCTTGACTAATCATTTACAACTTAGTAATTTAATAAATATTTAAGCAGTCCTCGTAATCATATTCCAATAATTTAATTTTTCTATTTTAACAAAGAAATTAAATGCACAGATGGACAATAATTATTATATTATAGATTGTGCATAAGAATCGTATTCTACAATCGTGTACCAAATTTGGTAACACGTTGTCTAATCGTTTTAATGGGTTAATAAAACTTTTTTAATATTCATATTTTATTCTTTAACATAAATCTGTATCGTACACTTCGTCATAAAATTATTAAATATTTAAATTCAAAGAAGACATTCTTTGAACAATTTTCTGTTACACAAGTTTTAATTAAAAATGAAAACTAAGATAAATAGTAATTATTATATGATATGTTTATGTTGTTATAAATTAACTAATATTATTATTATTAAGTATTTGTGATTTAAAATAATGTTAATATGGCAAGATTAATACATGAATTATACACAACTATTCAAAAGCATTCACTTAATTATACATATTTCATACAAAAGATCATTTATTTAACTGAAGAATATAAATAAAAAGAAAACAGTGTTATTTACTTCTTACAAGAAATGTAAATGCCTGATGGAACTTTTCTAAAACGAACTTTGCTCTATAATGATATATAGATATTTGAAAAAAAAATTTTTTCCTCAAATTTTTATCTTTACAAAGAAGCTCCTTTTTTTCTATTTAGTGCATATACTAAAATTGAAATATTATATTTCCCAAAGTAGTCATATTCATAATTTCTTAATTTCAGGGGAATACTTGGAGCTACAAAATATAAAGCAATAATCATTATTTTTGAAAAAATTTTAAATCTACAAAGTTTTGAAATTGAATAATCAACACATTGTTTTACTAAATCAACTGAATAAATTCGGCGAAATTATGAAATTTTTAATATATCATTTTGGATAAATTTTTTTGTCAATTGTTTTTTGTTATAAGTACTAAATAAAATAAAAGAGAGCCTCTAACCGAATATCATTTATATATCGATGAAATTCGGTCAGATTTTGTCGACTTAGATGATTTGACATGGAATTACCCATACAATAACTATTTTCTTTTTCTATAGTCAGTTAAACAAATATTAATAAAACCGTTTCTGCTTTTACCAAAAATCTTCAAAATTCACGTTTTAATACAAAAATACATGCTTTTGTATTTTTATATCAAAATTGGTCATTTAAATGATCTGTGCTGTTTAATAATTTTTCATTATGTGGGTTATTAATGAAAACAATTTAACTAACAATTGCACTGAGGAAGTTTTTTGTTTTGAGTAGATTTTTGTGCCTTCAAATAGTGGCAGGTAAATAGGAAAAAAGAAGAATGGAAGTGCTTTTGTATAATTTTTACTCTTTAACTAAACCATCCATCCAAATCAGACAAAAAAATAATAAATAAAAAAATAATACGAATGCACGAGCGATTGAAATGACTAAATGAACGGAGTGAAGGCTGACTGGACGGACGGCGTGGTGTGTTTCGAATTGTAACGTATTTCCTACAAACTAAAATTTAAATTTTTTAAAATTAATATACAGTATAATTAGAGAGGAAAAATAACTAATTAACACAGAAAGTTTGGTAAGTCAAAAATAAATAAATTCAAAATAATTAGATATTTAAAGCATTTCGTTGAGGTTGGCTAATCCAATATGTGCAGTAGAGTTGTTGGGTTCAAAGGCTTGATAATAAATAATGATAAATGAAGGACATTATTTTTTGGCACACTATACTTCATCTTTGGCTAGTATTTGTTAATGGTTAGTTGTGAGTTAGCAGAGACAAGTTTAATTCAAGACTAAGGAGAATCTTAAAAAAATCACTACAAAAGTCCTAAAAAGCCAAGTGCTCTATTGCACGAGTGCACATTTACAATACAAGTACTCTTCGCATTATTCATAAAACAATCAGCGTTGTTAGGATTTTTGTTTTAAGATGAAGTTCAAGCACGCTAATGAAACTTAATAAAAATGTAACACAAAAGAGTCTTAGCCTTTTCTACACATTCGCAGGTTGTGGCTCATCGTACGGCTGAGCATCCTGACCCACAAAGCGGTTGCGATTTCGATGTATGAAGCCTTTATCGGGCGAAGCATTGTAGTAGACAACACGTCTAATGCCGAAAGGATCTACGTAGCCAAAGCTGCCGGCCTTTTGATTATCGTTCACTTGTTCTTCTTCGTGGTATTGGCGGGGTAATACGTAACGGAATCCTTTGCGCGTAACGGTAACATCGTTATAGTCAGGAGCAGTGCCACTTGAATCATATCCATTTTGTTGTAGCGGCAGTCTTCGACGTTGATAATTGGGGAGTAAAGGAGGCAGCAAACCATCTTCCAAAGCATTGACATCAATGGACAGGGCTTGAGAAGGTTGGACATTTTGAGGGGAGTAAATATTGGGTTCGTAGTAGTAGCCCGTGTTAGAAGCTGCTGTAGTTCTAACGGCCGCTTCAAAAGGTTTAGGTGTTGAGAAGCCATAAGAGGACCTATTCAATTCATCAGCACTAATTGGTTCTGGTTTTATTGATGCCACACCTAACGGTCTTATTCTTCTGCGGGAATTTTCTCTAGGAGGTTCCATTTCTATAGAGGGCAACGCTATTTCAGGTCTTTCAGTAGTCGCACTATATCGATAATTGTACTGTGGCCCAGCGGGTATATAAACCTCTGGTTGAGATCGTTTAGGCTCCTCTGGCAATTCATTCGGATAGTGATCGAAACCCAAATAAGGCGTTGGCTCCAGCTTAGCTGCTTCTGCTGGTGACAGATAACCTAGTATCGGTCGTTCTGTGGTGGTGCTTATTTCGGGAGCTACAGTGCTCGCCACTGGTGCGTAAATATTTGAACTAACACTTGAAATGCTATTTGGTCTGACGTGTAAACCATGTTTGCCATCCACCAAAATTCCTGTTTGTGCAGGAACCGATTTTGTCCTTTTAATGGCATCCTGCATAGGGAGTGAGACAAATTTGATTATTTTGGCCATCAAGTTCTCTTTAAACGCACTTACCTCAATTTCAGCGCCTTGACCTACATAAACTACTTTTGATTTTAGAATTCGATAGCCCTGCTTGTCAGCTATATAATCTTTGAGCCTTAAATAACCAGCTGCGTCTATCCAGGCTTCGGTACCTGTCGTAAAAAGAAATGAGGCGAGAAAATTTGTTGAAAGAAAAATAATGGTAAGTGAACACTAGTCCTATATTGTCAGATCATATATTTGGGTCAACCCTTTTGTGGCAAGCCTTCATTCAAAGACCACTAAAGCCAGAGCAGCTTAATGAATATTTTTCTTTATGCTATAATTGTTGTTTGTAACTCACCAATGACTGTGCCATCCTTTAAACGTTTTTCCTTTCGAAATTGGCCGTTATTTGTTTGGAAACGAAAATATCTTTCGGGACCTTCATCCGTTTGTATGTGATATTGATCGCTGGACAAAACATTGCAAATTTCCAGACTCATCAACTGCAAAACGAAAACAAATCAGTTAATAGTTTTAAAGCGGGCTTTAAAAATCATTAAAACTAAAATTTATTTCCTCGACAACTCAATCCGTATTAACTGTTTCATGTTGCCAATACTGCTAATAATATTTGGTTTTCTAATCATATTGTATTTAGACAGAAACTCGAGGTGTATGCAAAATATCGTTAAAATTGATAACGTTAAAGTATTTGAAACTATTATTTATTTGGCACCACCCAGTTTTATATTTAAAACGAACCTGTTAAGTGGAAGTAGTTTCGAAATAAAATTTATTTTATCATAATATCATATTTCATAAGGAGTTGGAGGATGAAGGTATTAAAAATATTTGCTTAACGACCCACAAACAATAACAAAACTTAATAAATGCTTTCAATAAAATTAATTAGAATTAAATTAACAAACTTCAAACGCGTTACTAAAACAAATTCTATAGCAACAGTATTTAAATAGAACACAAACAAAATAAGGAGAATTCATTTTCGATAGCAGCCAGGGATGTTAAATATGACGATTTTAAGTTAATCAGACGACTTTCTCTCTTAAAGTAGAGCAAAACGGCGATTGACAATTTTCTTAAGAAAATCCATTTTATCTTGCATCAGAGGCATGTTGCGATTTTGATATTATATTCAAAATTGGTTAAAGCCATGGACTTTGTGAAAATATGATCTTTTTCTGGGTAAATAGGATCTAATGACGTGTTCTCGGTAGTTTGGGACAGCCTTTCTGGACTAAATAATAATAATAATAAATATTTATGACAAACTTTTAAGTTTGTTACTTGTTTTCTGTTAATAAAAATACTGAATTGATTTTATTTTAATAAAAAATGTATTTTGTAAAAGAAAATATTATAACCCTCGATTCCAGAATTTATTATGACGTTTTATACGAATTTCAAATATTTTTTCGACGACTTTTTTCTTTACGTTGCTTTAATTTTGACGATTTTTGAAAACTTTTTGTATCACCTCTGGCAACCGCGCATCTATAAATTGAATTCGTCTGCAAACAAAATTATTTTCTGTTTTATTTTTGTTGTTTATCCAACAGTTTGAGTTTAGTGAAAACCGAAATATGAGTAAGAGCCGTCTCTTGGTAAAAACTAAAACTCCAAAAAAAGTGGAACCGGAAAAAGAAAATGCAACTGTTTCCAAACAGCGTAGTTCAGCACGCTTTACAAAACAATCGAAAGTTTTGGAAAAGGCAGAAGCACCCGATCCTTTGGAAAGGCGCAAACCCCTAAACATTTACATGATTGAGAAATTGCAAAAACTCGGCCGTAAAACTTATTTTCAAAGAGTCTACGTATTGGCCAAGAATATTGACGGGGAAAAGCTGAATGAGTATTGGCACGGTTCCAGTTTAACATTTCCGAACTTGCAGCAGCCAGATTTTCGCGAATACTTCCAACGTCATATCGACGAAATTTTTGCAACTTGTGAGCAGAAAAAATGTACAGAAGATAGTTTCTCGGGTTTATTTATCGTGATGGGGAACACGCACACGTGTTTGTTGATTGAGGGAGCTGAGGATATGCTAGCGAACTTTTTTGAAGAATTCGAGTTAATACACGATCGAATCTGGACCAATTCCCGGGTATTTTTGGTGGAAGACAAAATTGATGAGGTAACAACTTTTGTTAATATCCATTTTAATTTTGGAACAGTACTGGGTGAGAAGGACACATGCAACTCATTGTGGGCTAAAAAATGTTTATAGGAAAAATATTTTTGAATGATTTGAATATCAAGCGAAATTGCAGTTTGATTTCAATGAAAATTTCTCTCGATATTGAATGTCGCAAATCGTCCCTTGTCTCTTTCATATTGATTTCTTCAGAGGTTTAGCATGTCTTAACGTCAGTACTTGCCATAAGATTATTTGTCGATACTCCCAACACTGTGTGAATTGAGCGTCCACCACCACCCTCGCAGAACTCAGAGGCCAAGCGGTTCGGCCTACTAAGCCCTCACAGGTTCCAACTGCTCATGCACAATGTCATCACTATAAAAACAATGCTTTGATGATCGTGCTTCCTATTTTCGAGGACCCCGCTATGCCGCTAGTACATAGAAAATATAAGCCAAACGTCCAAAATATGGACGAGATCTGTATTGACCTCCCCAGCCCAAACTTTATAGCCGCCCCTTCTATAGCAGCTGTTGATCTCGCAACGGCCCATATAAATTGTTGCCCTCGGTAAGACCGAACTCGCGATATATCAAGCTTTAGTCTGTACCCGACATTTCTCCCAACCACTTTTGGCAACAAACCACAGCCACTATGTAGACTCCCACAGAAACCCTAAAGCGATATGTGCCCACAAACCTATCCAGCACTAAAAGAGGAAGCAACGAAGTTCGCCCCAATACTCTACAAGAACGAACGTGCATAAATGCGTACACCATCACTAGGATGATGTTGCCAGCACATACTCGCAAATCTGTGGCAACCGGTAGGTGGCGAACAGCATCACTTTACCCTCTTGGAGGGAATTTCTTCTGCAGGACATACCAGAACCCGTGGTACCAGTATTAGGTTGCTGATCAAGCTCCACAAGCAAAATCAATATAAGTTTCTGACTTACTATTGACTTTGCTTCTCTTTTTTACCGAAGCTACGCACCCCTTCTGCTAATGTTCTTATACCAGACTACGTAAGAGAGCCTACTCCCCCGCTACTCTGTTATTTCTGTGAATGGGAGGGGGCATATTTGTAAGTCTTATAGGTTACCAGGAAAAGTACCGTCCTTGAAAACTATGTAACACTATCTACACTGCAACAACGTTTACGTCTCACCAAGTTGCCTATCGTTTCACCAGGGGAAAATATGAGGGAGTACAATGGGTCGATCCTGAATGACTGTAAAAAGCTTACCAGCTTGGAAATATACTTTTGACTATTTTGGCCATGATTGGTACTTAAAGTCTCATTAAAAAAACTAAATGTAAAAAAGTAAATCTTAAAAAAAACTTTATATGGATCTTTTGAAGGAAATAAATAATTCAGTGATCATCCAAAAAAAATTTAGAATATCGCACGCTTGATGTTTATATTTTTTATCTGTCGCTTAATCAAACTTATTGCAGACTTACTTCAACAGCTTCTACAGCCGTCGTTCAGCAGCCATTAACATAAATGAAACCTTTCCGCCTTCAACTACAGACGACCACAAACTTATGGCTGTCCAACATTTAAACATAAAAGCCAAACTTAAGAGTCTAGTTGAAACGTTATCCCTGCAACTGAAAGAAGCGACTGGTGAGTTTCATTTTCAGTAAATAGAAGCTCCTTGAAGAATAATTTTACATTTTAACAATAGAGGATATTTCTAAGGATACTTCGGAGGATCGATTTAATTTGGCTGCCGACACGTTTAATAAATTATTACCGGAGATACAGCGTATTGAGTTGGTATTGAGCTGTAATAAATTTTATCGAACTGTAAAGGACTTTTCAAAAACGTACAGAGTCCTGCAAACCCATCAGGATGAAGATGCTTTCGCTTGGCCCATACCAAACAATTATATGCCTCTAGATATATTTGAACGTTCGGAATACGATGTGAATATAACATTCGGTCACTATGGAGAAGAGGAAAATAAAGAGAAATAAGAGAATATGCCGCAAACAAGTGCTTCGCACCAAAATTCTTGAAGACAACAGAGGCGTATCCGTCCTTTTTTTTGCATAAAGGAGATATTTTCTTTTGATAAGTCTGACACTTATCATATTCGCACATAAATAATCTGTTTTTAACAAATGCCTCGAATTGTAAACAGTTTATTTTCTTTCTAATAAATAAAAGAAAAATAAAATAAAAATAAAAAACAGAAAAATTACAGCAGTACGTGAGTCCTCAATTGCGTGTCATGCGCATATGAGTGAAGTGTGTAACTCATAAATAGTGAAACAACTTATTTGTACTCGAGGCAAAAGCATATTTCATGTGGGCAATTTATTATTCTACGGGTTTTCAAATGAACTTGTTGAAACATTCTCAAAATATGATCTCACTCCAGTTGCAGCAACTACTTAATTAAAGCTAAATAATGATTTTCTAAAAAGATTAAATTATGTTTGCGTAAATGGTTGTCAGTTTTGGCATGTTATTTTCCCTGTAAACTTCGTTATATTTTCTTTATTATTTTTGTGCAATAAAAACAGTCACGATGAAACTCATGACAGGGGGAATGAAAATTTTTTGGCAGCAAAAATTGTCAAGTCATTCACGATAGCGGTGAATATTAAGAAATGCTATTTTCTAAGAAATAATGGGTGATTTTTTAGGAGCTTTCGGATTTGAGTTGAATAAAAACAAACACAAAATTTCAAGCTCATTTCTGGTCTATGAGAGAACAATCAAAATTCAAATATTTGATGTGAAGAGCAGGCAGAAGTGTTGCAAGAATTTTCAGTGCATCCCAAAAAATGCCCTCTTTGGTGTGGATTATAGGCCGGTGGCATTATTGGACTATAATTTTTCAAAGACGATGAAGACAGGAACTTTACTGTGAATTGCGGACGCTACTGGGCGTCGAAATGGAAGAGCTGACATGTGGTTTCAACAATACGGTGCCTCATGCCACACAGCACGCGAAGAAGATTGCCGGATTGAGAGGCGAGTTCGGTAAAAAGTTTGCTTCTTGTTAAGTCGCTCAGTTGGCCGCCTTTAGACTGTTTTTTTTTTTTTTGTTATATTAAGACTAATTTCTATAGGCGCAATGCCATATCATACTGGAAGTCAATATTGAATATTTTTTTTGGGGATATAACGACCGATATGTTGGAGATTTTAAAATTAGTTTTATTGGATCAAAGATTTTATTTATTTCTCAAAAGTTTCTGCACTTCATTATTTTTTTTATTATATATTAGAAAAGTGTGGCAGCCGCCAGCAAACCCCACAGCTATCCAAATCTACTAGTTTCACAGATGTTTTTACACGAATCTGATCTCTTAGAGAAATACATTTCAGTGAATATCACTGTAACAATCAATCATCAACGATTTGTAGCTACAGGCATTTCATTTAGTTCAAAATAAAAACTGACTTGTTACAATCTGTCACTCATCAATACTTAGCGCGCCAAAATGCTTGTTTGTGCGTTAAAATATATATTTTGTTTGTTTTTTTTTTTTTATTTATTTATAATCGTTCCAATGGCGCTGCTTCCCTTCGTCATTTCTGGTACGATACATTTTAAACAAAAATCATTATTTCTTTTCTCACTTTCAATGGAAACTGGTTATTGAATGGAGGCACACAAAAAGTCTAACTTGAAAAATAGTTGCGCAATTGTGCGAAACTGCATCAACCGAAAGGAAAAAAAACACACTCACATAACGAAAATTGCAACACACTTATTACATGATCTTGCAACAACACAACATCTGTGAAGTACCCTGCAGTTAAGGCGATTAACCTTTTTTATAAATATAACAGACCACGAGAGGTACGCAGGTTACAAAAAAAAATTGCTGTTAATGGGAGTGTAGTTTAACTGTTTATGTTATGCAACCTGGGGCATGTTCTAGCGCCACACCAACACATATGCAGAACTACACTTTACTAAAGCCTTAAGCTTGATTAAAGAAATTATTTTAGACGTATTGAAACCGGGATGCGCAACTGTATAAACGCGTGCAGCATTTCCACACTGCCGACCTCTGCCATTTTAAAAGCGGCATTAAAACATTTCGTTGATGCTCGTGACCTGGTGAATCCTTCTTGAATTATCAACAGAAACTACAGGGCACTCAGTTTTCAAAACATGTTCCACGTTTGTTGCTTTAAATTTCAAATTTTCCCTCTCATCTTCTAATCATCGAAATGTCTCTTTATCTTGTAGATTGCAAATATTTATAAAATGTATTTGATTGTCTTTCTCTTCATGTTGATCAGTCGGGCCTGAAATCACCTTGACTTTGGTTTACAAACAACATTCAACATTAATTTAATGCATTTTTTGTTGTTGTTTATTTTTGCTGAAAACATTTGCTGTTTTCATTGCATCCATTCGTCTCTTTAAATGGAGATGAATACATGTTCGGTTGCTGTTTTCTAACGATAATTTCTGTCGTAATTATTTAACAGGTTTGTTTGTGTTGTTGTTGTTATCGTTGTTGTAATGCAACGTTGGAAAATGTTCGACTGTTTGTTTTGTATGTCTTAAGCCTCTTAAAAGCATGTATGATTTTGATTTTGGTACGCAAAAAAAAATTTTAACGGAAGTTTTTAATGTTTTAAAATAGATAAAATATAAAAAATTTTAAAAAAAGTTAAAAAGTAAAGAAAAACATTAACAGGCCACTGAGTTGTAAGAGCAGGTTTGATATATTGGAAAAGGCCCCTGATCTTGAAATAAGTTTGTTTTTTAACGGAACTCGAGTGAGCTGCAGCCTCAAAGTAAACAAATTTTAATAATTAATTTACTGCCTGTCCCACGATGTTACTCGATTTCATATGATTTGTTTTTGTTTTAAAAGTATTTTTGTCAACAGAAGGATATTGAGTGATACCATGTAACAGGCAGTTAATAATGACCATTTTTAATGATCATTCTGCTCGCTCTTTTGCAAATGATGGCATTTTATCTCATAAATATTCGCTTAATTAGAGACCGCATGTGACTGATATGACTTTGCCAGACTTACACCAGAATATCGTTTACAGATCGTGGGAAGTTATTTGCAAAATTAGCTCGCCAAAATTATAGAACGCTAAAGCTTCTGCTTTTCAAATATTTAAGGATTTATTCATAAAAAGAACATGTTACAAAAATTATATTAATATTTTTATGTAAAAATTGCATGTTTTGCATGCGTTCAGCATGTTTTATGAAAATTGTCTATAATTTTCAAATGCAACGTCAGCAACTCATTACCGCTGATGATGAGGCTAGAATTCAAAGAACTTTTTATTTAGAAGGCCACATTAACGTATTAACGTTTTTAATTCACTCCGCACTTGAACTTAACAGCTAAGCCAAAGAAGAATAGATGAAACCGAATGAAAACGGATACAATCGCATAGAAAAAGTCATTGTCAGTCAGCATGTACCTTTTGAATTATTTGCTTCAGTTTCAGTGATTTATTTTCAAGTTTTATTGTGTGTAAGAACTGCCTGCCAATAAACTTGTATGCCTACACTCTTAACCGATTAAACAATTTCAGCTCTTATTTTTCTATTATTTTGCTTTTATTTCTTGTTAAAAGGCATTAGATTGTGAATATTATTTTCAAGCCAAGTGTCACAGAGCCACCTAATATCGAAAAGTAAAGGGGAAAAAATGTATTAAAACTAAATAAATCTGCGATATCTTTTGCGTTTCATATAAATTGAATACCCACACTGTTTCAGATCATGTTGCCACGATTAAAATTTATAAGTTCTTGCATATTTTTCTTCTGGTTTTGTTTTACATGTATTTACAATTTGGCCTTAAGCTTGTTCGTTCGGTTCATTTGGTTGGCACTATGACAAAAATTCTTTACTTCTTTGAAAGAGTTTTAGCTGAATTCGTAACCGGCAAAAGGCTTTGTGAACAACAAAAAAATTTCTTTTAAAAAGATAAGAAACAAGAATAAAATGAAATTGTATTACAGATGTTTTATTGTTGTACTCTAACACAAAGAAACACTTCTTATGGTTTGATATTGATTTTTGACATTTAAGAAAAGAAAACTTAATTCATCAATCAATCATTATTACTGAATAGAGAACACTGGGTAACAAAGTTAAGAGTTCACATTATATCTGAAAGCAGTTCTTTTTTTGCAGAAATAAAAAGCGAAGGAATTGGAAATAAAATATTCTCGAGATAAACTTTTTGTAATAAAACTGGTTTATGGTTCAGAGTCACTCAGATGCAAATTCACATATGGCAGGCGTGGCCATATTTAATCGGTTTCGTCACGACTACGACAACCACAATAAGGCTGAAGTAATTTACATTGAATAATTTATTTGATAATCCTTCTATAACTACTTGTCGACGTTTTGTCAAGACAATATAAAAATTAGGACGACCTCGTGGTTGCTGTAAGTCCTCGGTAATGGCAACAATGCCTCGTTTCTGTAACTGAAGTGAGAACTTCTCGCATCGAAAAAATAGAAACACAGGATGAGTCAGAATATATTTCTTAATTCATTTAAAATTTTGTTGGTTTTTTATAATAATAAATATATTATTCTATGGATAACCCTACAACAAAAACCATGACAACCATAATTCTTTAGTTTTTCGATGTGCTAAGACTTGCCGATTTCTGCAGGCAAAGAGTCCATAAGTGTCCAATTTTTGTTATTGTTTTGATGTCATGGCGACAAATAAATACAGAATAAGGGCGGTTTTGAAATACGATTAAATATTTGCTGTTGCAATGAAGTGCATTTTGCAGTAAAATCTATTTGGTAGTGGGAGATTGTTCGAATGTGGCTGGGTAGCGAATCACACCGGATGTTGTTGCTATTAACTTTTAAATATTATTTCGAACTTAAAAGTACATTAAGATGAGCATATTGAACGTGGCACGCTCTGGGGAAACAAGTTATGTAGTCAGTGAATTTCTTTAATTAAATTGCTTTTTAAAGGGGATGTCACCAACCAACGAGGAAGACTGTAGGATTCGGACTAAGAAATTTTATTTCGATTTCATTTGGATATTTGTATTGGATTAGGAGGGATTATGAACTGAGGACAATGACCTTTCCAAATTATTCCAGGCCCAGACCAACGCCAAATTGTAAAAATAATCGAGAGAATCGTATCCAAGAACAGAGACCAAATTACCGCAAACGATATAGATCGAAATCACAAGATTTCCATCTTGAAATTTATATTATACATTCTTAGCTATCAGGTGCCATAAAAATTTCATTTTGTTGCATAGTGTAATTATTGTTATAATTGATATAATAAATTAAAATATTTTGGTAAAAGGCGTGCTAGTTTCTTCAGACTGATACGCTTATAAGTTTGTATGAATGTGGCTATTTTGAGCCGTAATTAATATTTAAAAAAAGAAAGAAATAAAAAAATATATTAATCAGATTAATATAAAAAAGTATTTGCACACGCATACAAGAATTATAAATCTAAATTTTGGTCAGAAGTGTTTTTTAAGATGTTTATTTAAAACGTTAAAAAAACGCAATCGCTTAATGTTCTAGAATTTCCATTAAAATTGCAAGAATTCAAACATAAACCGTTTGATTCGTTCTGTCACCGATTTGGTCAGCTCTTTTTTGTATTTAATTATAAAACTAAAATACTTGCAAGCTGACCTTGAGGTTTAAGTCTTATAATTTTGGTTCTTAAGTGTGTTATTTAATCAAAGTAACATGAAGCCTGAGGCATGTAGGCATGACGACAACAGAAAATGTGGTTGATCATATAAAACAAAAAAGTGCATCGAATTCAAAAACTTGATAAATATTATTTCTTGTCCTCTTAGCAAAAACATTTATTCGCGAATAAAGTTTTATTACGCCACTTTAATTCAGAAAAAAAATTTGATAAGCAAAGAAGTTTGTGTCCTAAGTCTTTTGTTTTAGAGTTTCTCATTTCAACGTGTCTCCCACTAAAACACGGCATCGAAAGATTTGTAATTTTTCCAGATTAATTCGAATTGAAAAAATAATTTATGCAGATGAAAATTTGGCAGCGAATTCGCTCAAAATAAATTTCCAAATTATCTGTCTTCCGTCACTTTTCTTTCGCACTGTTGGCTCCTGCAACATGTACTCCAAGTCCCCATCAGAAAGTTATATAACAATTTATTGCAAAAAAATTTATTTATTCCAAAAACTTAACATCTGATTACTTCACTCTTGGCATCCCAATAATTTCTGTATTCCACTTATTCGATTTTAGTTGTAAATTTTACAACAATATTTTCCTTATTTAACGTGTGATCGACATAAACAGGCCTTAAGCAATCAATTTGATGGCATTTTATTTTATTTAGGTCTGTACGGTTGACGTTACGTTTATGTACATGCGAGTACGTACAACAACAACTTCATGTGGTGCATTGTTAACTCGCTCGTACGTAGCATGGCCGGGCGGCGTTTAAAAGTAGCTCAACTGCAGTATCGATCGCTCTGCTTAACTCATTGCGTGCATGAATGTTTCTTTTTTCATTTTCTGTTTCAAATCAAAATATGTAAACATGTAAATATGTGTGTGTGTGTGTGTGTATGTTGTATCGAAAACACTTTAGTTTTTTTTTTTTTGTTTGCAGAAAATGAAGAGAGTGAAAGTGCAACGCAATAAACTGGTGTTTTGCTTTGTTTCAAACTTTTCACAGCACGATAATATATTGAACAAATAAGCACATTAAATCAATAAAACGCATTTATGCAGCTGCTAAAATCCAAGCGCCTAATCGCTGTACAAACAACAATAACAATCACAATAATAACAATAACAATAAATATTTTGATGCCAATTTAGTGGTTTCGAATTCAATGGAAAATTTCAAACAAAAAGAAGACTGTTTTCAATAGACCTCAATTCGTATTGGAAAAACTTTAATATTTTTTAATTGTGGGTCACGTTTTAATGAAGCTAAAAAGCATTATGAGTCACTCAATGAAGATAAAAATTATTTAAATGTATTAAATTATTTAAATGTAAGGCAAACATATAAATTTTAGACACTAAAACATGGATTTACCGCTTTCGATGTCCATCGAAATTTCAATACAATTTATCTGCAAATTTCTATCGATATTGAATGAAACAATTTGGCCCTCTTGAAATATTTCTGAAAACATTTTTAATATATAGGGTATTTTTTATAGAATGATACAAGTTTAAATCATAATAAGACATAGTAATATATTTTTGATATCAATGAAACGGTCTTTATTTATATAAAAACCATGGCTGGTGCGTACAAAGCGCAATCTGGAACACCAATTTTCACAAACAGTAACATTCTGACCATCATCGTTTTTGAAGACATGTGGGCTGCTGACTACGCCAGCCCATAAAGCGCACCAAACAGTAATTTTCTGTTGATGTAATGGTGTGTCGACAAAAGCTTGTAGATTCTCCTCACTTCAAATGCGACAATTCTGTTTTTTCACGTACCCATTCAACCAAAATTGCCTTCATCGGAAAATAAAATTTTAAATGGGCGAAGTGCATGAACAGAACCATTATTTTGATTAAAAATCTCCACAATTTGCACGAGTTGCTCTGGTGTAAGTCGATCCATAATGAAATGGCAAAGCAAACTAAACAAAAAGCAACTATCAGCTGTTAAATGGGTGGTCAAATAAAGCAGTGATGCCAACTCAAAGTTGTATCACTCCATAAAAAACACCCTGTATTTGCAAAGGTTTTTCAAATACATTTTGTTTTAAGATGAGTTGTTAAAATAATTGATTTAATAATTTGAAAGCCACGAAAAAGACGTGCGACTTCAGATCTCAATCATGGCCGAGCTCGACATACGTATCGTAATCCTCAAGTGTACTTCACAATAGAGACTGTTATCCACAAGTAATTCACAATAGGATCTACTACTTATAAAAAAATTTCATGGTCCTGCTCAAAATTCGTAACGCCCGAATTTTGTTTAACGTCAATAAAGAAAACTTTCGTATTCTCAACGATGAAAATCCTCAAGTGTACTTCACAATAGAGACTATTATGACCAAGTAATTCACAATAGGATCTACTACTTATAAAAAAATTTCTCTTAACAATTGATTGATCTCGACAGTTTTCGTTTTAGAGCTTTTTGCATCCAACAAGTTGGCTTCACTTGAAAACAAAATAGTGCAGCGGACGTTTTAGGTTACAACAACAAGCGTGATAATCTTCACTTTAATTGTTGTCTTTTTATGCGTTTTAAAATTTGAACAAGTTCTTTAACTAATTTATTATATTTACTGCTGCTGCTGCTGCTATTATTGTTATTATTGGCTTTTATAATTTATTATGCCCGCACGTCTCTTCATAATTTATGCGTTTCATAAAGATTTATTATTAATCACTCACATAAACTACCGAATACGTGAATATTCAACACCTGAATTATAAATACGCCGTTGACAAATTCATTAGCAAACAACAAACTTTTAAGTTTATGTGCATGAAATAAAAATTATATCGTTTTCTTTTCCAATTCTTTGGATTGATTGCTTGCAGGGAAATATCTGAATTGATTTAAATTCGTAATATATGAAAGAAAAATATCATCCAAATAATGAAGAGATCTCATAAATAACAAGAGATCTTATAGATTATGGCTATAATTGTATCGATAATCAGGCAAATCGAATTAATCTACCAAACTGATAGAATTTTTCAATACAATTTCGATCGATGTCGAATACCGGCTTTTGCCCAATTGAATTCGAAAAGAAAATAAACAATTAAATTATGTCGGTGCATCCTCGAGGGAGAAGATCAACTAAAAGAAATTCTTCTTTCTTGGCATTATTTGAAATTGTGAACCGCAAGAATTGCGGAAAAATCTTTATGATTATGCGTGTTAATTTTAAAAACAAGTCTTTAGCGCATTTTTATTAAAAATGCAAAAAAAAAGTTGAGCGCTTAATCACGATAATATTTTTTATGCGTGCAGGCATGTGTGCTGTCGTTAAGTTAAACGCCGATTTAATCATCATTTAAATTATGCATTTATCACAATAATAAAACAAATAAAAAAGATTAGCATTGATGGGTGTGTAGGTGTGTGTGTGTGTGAATGCAATAGGTGTAAATAAACTCTTTATTATTTCTTATTTACTTTTCTTAAGTGTGTGATTTAATGCCAACTATTTTACAAACTGTTTTTGCTTGCCACTGCCGCTTGTTGATGTTTTTCCTAATTGGCTTTACAAATGCGAATACAAGTGCGTACAAGTGCGTACGAGTGCGTTTAAAAGAGTGTGGGAAGTATGCTGGCTATACGATAACACACAAACATAATTTAAATAGCAACTAAGAAGTTTATATGCTGCACAATGGCTAAATTTATTTGTTATTTTAATAGTAATTTTTTAAGCTCGAAACCGTTTTATATAAAAAATTTTAACATTTTTATTATACATATATTATTATATTCATATAATAATGCCATAAATAAATTTGAGGTACATTTTTAAGAACTATCGAGTGACATTGTAGTGCAGACAGTGATTTTTATTGCTTTTTGCTGTTCTCTTAGAATTTGTTGTATAACGAATAAGATCAGATATGAAAAGAAATATAAATTTTTTAAATTTAGTTTAATGAAACTAAAAAATATCAATTATTCCATATTATAGTGTTACACAAATTTACAAAATTCCTCCTTCTTTTAAATAAGACCTTTCAGACCACTGTGCTTACTTACACATACGCGCATATTTTCTGAGCCAACAAAAACCTCGTTTGGTTACGAAAATGTTAATTGTAATAAATTAATTTTCTTTGTGAAACACGGGGCTTTGTTTTATTACTGTCTACCAATTTTTATTGTCATTTAACAATTTTATATCAAATGCTTCTCTTGTTTTTTTTTTTCACTCAATGACCCACTTTTTAGGTCTTCTGTAATTGCCGGCCGATTAAATATTTATTTGTTTTCAAACGCCTTAAACATAGTAAAAGTAATTCGAGCTACAAACGGCGTATGTCGTATGTTAATTAATATGTAATAAAAACAAAATGTAATGAAAGTAATTATAAACTTGTAAAAATGTTGCAGACCATGCGTTCGTTTAGGGTTTGGGCAATTAAAATTAACACGCTGACACTTATTAAGTCATAATTTGAACGAAGAAATTTGAAACGCATAAAATGCAAGAGTGAAATAAAAACCTGTAATTAACTTCTTAATAAGTTGATTTTATGTTTTTTTGGGTGTTGTGACAATTTTTTTGGAATTTTGCTTAAATTTTATTTTACTAAACAGGAGAATACATTTTTCGTGCAGCGCAAAGATACATTTTTGTTTGGGTGAAGCTCGATTATTCGACTCGAAAATTCAGTGGATTTTTCTGTGCATTCGTTGAACTTTGACAGATGTTTCCAATAGATAACACGGCAGTACTCAAGTTAGCACGGGCAAAAACAAGGCTGCAAAGCACTCAAAGTGGTTTTGAGTTGGTTTTAACAAAATATTTTTGTATTTTAAAGCCAGGTTTTAAAGATGAAACCGAACTTATTGACTTTTCCTCGTACATTACTAAAGCATGCGTGGTAAAACCCTGAAAACTCAAGCTGAACTTTTTTTTTCTTCTACTAAATGTGTTACACAGAAAGATAGAACGATTACGTTGCATATATGACATTTAGGTCAATAGAAACTTGTTATTATCAACAAGTCTTTCCTTTTATAAACCATTAATTAGCTTCATTCGAACTTGTGAAGATTTTTATTACGATTAAAATAAATCATTACAAATTCGCTTTTAAAACTGTCTTTCAAATCCAAAAATTATTTACAAACTCCTACACGAAAGCCGGCCATAAACCAAATAATATCTGTGCAAATATTGTCATAAAATAGGAAAAAGTTTTCAAAACTTTGGCGTTCAATAAATTAAATAAATTCAAGAGTAACAAAAATGGGGACAGAAGGTAATAAAATAAATTTTTTTGCACTTTTGAGATAAAAATATTAAAAAATCGGGTTACTAAATCAAACAGAATCACACGTTTGTTGTTGTATTTAGTTTTATTTTTGAATATGTCCTAACAAACAGTTTTTAAGGTCTTGTCCAAACTTGTACTTTTATTATGTTTTTATAATTTCAAAGATAAAATGCAGCAAATAAAAAAAACTTTATCTCTGATAGAGGATGTAAAATTCGCTCATGTTGCTTTCTGAAATCATGATTTTACTATGAATTCGTCAGTGTTAGTGAGTGCTTGTGTTTGAATGAGCACCAATTTGTAACAGTCATCGTATGATTAAATGTGGAGGTGGCGCTACCAGTGCACAGTGGGGAATTGTAGTTTATAAACGGGCAATCCGGCTATAATAGAACTGTAAACAGTGAAAAATTTTATGTTTATGGCGTTTTCTTTTCTGCAAAACAGGTAACATATTTTCCTTCTTTTGGAGGAGTTTCAAAACAGAAATTACTCTTCGTTAGAGATGTTTGATAAATTTCTTATAAATTCCTTAATTTCATATATCAGAATGTGTTCATTTTCTGTTAAATAGTGCAAAAAATGTTGCACTATTTTCTAGAAAAGAAATCAGTATTAATGTGGTAAAGAAAAGGAATGAGATTAATTTCTAAAATTCCCAAAACCATCAAAGGAATTACTTGAGATCTCGGAATTGAAATTTATCGCCAGAGGCAGATAACATTTTTCGGAAGCATTTAAGGGCACTTGAAGCCTCGAACATGGTTTCTTTAGTAAAATTTCTCATAATTAATTGAATGTTTTTTTTTTAGCAAAAAGTGGGGAAACTATTTGGGAAGTGGGATCTATTTCAATAATGGGAAACTTCTGTGCTCCTTTTCTTTAAAAAAAAAATACCGTTTCCAATAATCTCACGCAATATTTACGGCCTTCGGAAACAATCACATGCTGTAGTTAACCAAAGTGGTTAAACATTATATTTCGATGTTGTCTTAACGTTAACAAATAGTACTAAAATAGTACAAAATAATACAAAAAAGGGTACTAAAATTTTCATAACTTTTGACTGCATGATGATTTTGCACTAATTTTTTTTTTAATTTTTAAATCTTCGTTCAGCTCTCGAACACGGAAATTTGCCTAAAAAAATTTTTCTTTCAAATTCAAATCGTCAGTTTAGTGTGGGGTTAAATTTTTCTTTCATAACCTCTAATGGGGGCCTCGTGCTTCTACTTGTTTTAAAGATATATAAAATCCAAACTCAACCTGATAAATAGTCTATTAAATTTTATTACATTCGGACTACCATTTTAGAAAGTGCAAAACTTTGTCCATTTATTTTTCGAAGTCCCCCATTGTGCAGTATTAAACTTGTGGATTCATCGATTATTTTACATATAACCCATTCCGGTAATATCTTAGTTAGATCCTGCTAATTGCAAGTTTTGTAAATGAGACTCTATCTATAAAAAGGGGCCATAAAAAATTATATATCGGCTTTTCAATGTTTTAAATGCATGCACATGCATGCTTGCAACTTGGAAGAATTTCGTTGTTGTCCTTCGGACAAATTTAAATCGCTTTTTTTCATCTTTTGTGTCAAATATTCACGGCCTCATTCATAAAATATATTTTATGCTCATAAGCTGCTTATAAGACAAAGTTTCCATACAAAGTTTATCTTACAAGCGGGTTACAAACATAAAATATTTTTTGTGATTAAGGCTTTTGGGAAGTTGTTCTTATCTACACAAAATTACCTTTTAAATTGAATATATTTTATTAATATTGTTAAATGATAAATTATTAAAAAGTGTACCACAAAAATATGTAACATATTAATATATAACAGTTTACAATATATAACAATTTACAATACCAAGAAGGAGCCGTTTGTTAGTGGCCTTCGTGATGTGAACAGACCGACAGTAATTAGCACAACCACGCATTATTGCAGATCTAAAAAATTTGATAACATGCTTATGACTATTTTAGCCAAAAGAGCATGTAAATTTATGGCCTTTAAATTTTGGAAAATCAAACTGTTTTCTTAATATGTGTTATTAAAATTTAATTATGCCAAGATACGAAACATTAATAATTTTAAAATTCGTTTAATTTTATTAAACGTTGCCAGAAAAGTAGTGTGACCACCGAGTGTGCCAAAATGTATTTATTTTCAACGCTAAAGAAAACTGCTGGATAAACGCTTATAAATTATTTCATATTAAAAGAAATGCTTGATTAGTTCATTCGTTGGCTATTGTTTATTATTATCGAGTTTGAGTTTAACAATATTTCTGAAAGCCAATTTAATGATCTCTTTGGCAATTATTTGTCTTGTAATATTGAGTCATGATTAAATGCTTAAACAGTTTCAACGGCTTTTAAAAAAGGTCATGATCATGGAGTTGCAAAATTTGCTTTGATTGCACTGCAATTACAAACATTTTCAACACGATTTGATTTGTAACGCTCTTAAAACTTTGCATTTTTTTAGATGTGATAATTAAAATTGGATCAATTTTATTTTTTAATAATTTTGACATAAAAATATTAATCGTTTAGAAAGAGGTTGAAGTTTTACTATCTTTTATATAAAAGAATTTTGCAACGCTATTTTCAGCAGATTAAGACCGAAACTTTCGTAATAAAAAATGTTTTTGTAACAGTACAGTTCTGTTTGTGTTCAAGTGCACAGTGTCGCGTTTTATGTTAATCAAATGCAACTTTTTTAAAGCTCTTATCCAAATATATATTGCAGGCATTGATTTGCTCTTTGGTTTGAGATAACATGTAAAGGGTGTTTTTTTTAGAGTGATACAACTTTGAGTTGGCATCACGGACCACCCATTTAACAGCTGATAGTTGCCTTTTGTTTAGTAAATAATCATAAAATATTAAATAATTAAAAATTTGACTGCTCGAATGTATTTCAGTTACGTTAACAACAATAAAAGAAAATACTGAACTATTTGTTATAGATGAGAATTGCAGCTTTAGTTTTTTTTATTGAATCGCAACAATTTTCAATTGTAATTCAATGAACAACAAACATTTTGTTGAAAGAAAATATTTTAATCATGTTGTATGATTTTACAAAATAGTTTTAAACACTTTTAACACTTGAACGATTAACAGAAAAAAAGGTACGCCTTCTCACTATAAATTACAATATGTGTAATTAAATTGTTTTTTTTGAAAAAATTCACACAATTGTGTGTAAAAAAGTGTGTAACTTTACAACTAAATAAAACATTGAAGACAACAATGTGTTATTAAATAAATTCATTGTTTCCATACTTGGCTTTTAATTAAAAGAAACTCAAAACCAAATAATTACATACACACTTGTGAACTTGCACATTATATGTGTAAGTATGTAAGTGAGTGTGTGTGTGTGTGTGTGAATTATTTGCTTGCTTGACTCTGCATACACAATTCGATGTTGTACACTTTGTATTGTTGGAGTTACGCATTAATGCATTTTAAGCGCATGCGCGCGAATAAATGTGAAAAGCCGGTACCCTCATGATCATTTTTCCTACATGTGTTTTTTGTTTGTTTTTTTTTGTTTGTTTTATTCTCATTATGTATTACAAGAAATTTACGAAAAGCACGTAGTCTTATAGAAAACAATTTGTTTGGCAATAAAAATATAAAACAAAAGTATTTTCTCATCCTCATAATGACAGCCCACATCCGTTTTTCTTTCTCTTTCAAATCGATCTGCCGCCTAACGCTTTAAGTTTCAACTAAATTATTTTTAAATGAAAAAAAATACGAGTAACAAAAATAGAATAATTATTAAAGGAAAGCATTGAGAGTACTTCCTCGCCACGCAAATTCATATGAAATGAGTTTGTCTGTTGCAGGCACGACACCATAAAAAAGTTTTGAAAAACTTGGAAAAATATAGAATCAGTCGTACGCAACAAACCATATACTACGCGCACGGCCTTGAGTATAATAAAAAAGGTAGTCACTTGCTATTGTTTATATGATTATATAATTATGCATAATTTAAAAAAGAAAAAAAAAATTAAGAAGTAAACGAGCAAGTGTAGGTTTAATTTATTATGCAACAAAACTTGTAGCTCTTAACAACTACACACGCATTTAAATACAAATTAATAATTATTCTTGCTAAACACTTGATATTTGCTGAAGTATTTAAATAAATCCAACAGACCCAAACACTTATCGGCGCTCACGCCCATTCTTGAAGAGATGACTCCATAAGAAACATCTGTTTTACATGTTGTTTTTCTAAGTAAATTAACAGAATCATTTCATGAAAGAGCAATAACAAAAAAAGCTGAAGTATTTGGTTACTTATTTGTTACGGTAGATTAAATTTCCCATTTAATTCGTTTGTTTTAGTTTTTTAATTTTGATTGCTCTTCGTTAGTCGTTGTGCGTTTTTCAAGCACAAAATATTTGAAGCATTTTTTATGCACAATATTTTTAATTCGAGTTCACTAAACTATGATTTTAGCTTTTGAAGAATTTTAAAAATGTTGCTTAATACGTGTGCGCGTGTGTTCGTGTGTGCTTGAATGTTTTTAAAGGAAGAAAAGGAAAGCCAGAAATCAAAAGACTTAAGCAAAAAACTTTTATATAACCCACAGCATCTGCGTTGCTAAAATAAATACGTTATCGAGTTGTTGGTGATATATTTTTCGCAGGGATGGCATTCTGCATTGATTTCTTTTCTACAAAACCAGCCACCGATCGCACCTGCCATTCACAGGTTGTGCCTACCATTCCCACTCCATTCGAAATCCGCTACCACCTGAAACTACTAAAGCAAAATTCATGACATATATCTTGTACTTCTACCCGGCTCATTTGATAAATTTTCTTTCTTTTAAATATTATATTTTAAGAAATGCTAAAAATATATGGGGTATTCACACTTCGTGCTATTTAGTCATATTGTCATAAAGTCATAAAGTTCTAAGACCAGTTTAAAAAAGTTATTGTTGTGTTGCATATAAAAAACTCATAAAATAATAGCACTCTTTCAGGTATGTTTTTGTTTTGTCATAAAATGCTCTAGAGATCTGAGTCGAACGGCTGAAAATCTTTAGGCGAGACGGCGATAGTATGTGTTTGCCGCCGTTACTTATATATGATTCACAACTAAAAAACGGTTAAGAAATTTTTCATACCTAAACGTCTGTACATTTAATCACATTTTTATAACATAAAAAATATTAAAAGAGCACTGAATCGCAAAAACTAAATACATACAAGCATAAAATTTTTCTCGTTTTACTTACGTAGCTGGCAGCCACTGAACGTTTTTCCATATGCCGCCGCAAAAAAAAATTTATCCAGATCATAACAAGGCAGCAGCTGTTAGAGTTTATATAGACAAATTTATTTAGCAGCCCAAGTTATGACAGGTAGTTCACACTTGTAATATATTTGGTGCTATTATTTTATGACTTATGATTCTAGGACTGCAGAGTGTAACCCCCAATATATTGTAATCCCATAATTTTTGTCTCTATTTTATTTATCTTAGGAATGAATATTTCTTGTTATTTGTATGAGTTGCGTATAAACATTTTTATTATTTATTATATAAAACCTGGATGGCAAAATGTTAATATAATATTTTATGAAAGTTTTACTCCACACGTTTTGTATGAAAATGTTATTCTATAAGCCTTCAAAAACAATCTAAAAAGACTGTGCCGCAACACATTCCACATGCAAGCGAACTAAAAATATTTGCTAATATTTTGTGACAAAAATCAAAGGCCGTATTACATACTCGTAGTAAGAAATTCTAATATTTTCTGAAGCAAAGCAACAAATTTAAAATTAATAAAAAAACCAACAAAATCGTAGCAAATTGATGAAGTGTAAACTATTTGAAATATTTTGAATATTCATTCTCAGCTCATTCAATACAAATACCGATCAATAATACAAATTGACATATAATACTTTAGATTAAATATGCTTATCAAACACACACACACTGCCTTTATTTTACACATACATAAAAGCGCCACTCTGAAAAAAAAAATATGTGTGTGAATGACTGAACATCAATTTAAATCAAATACCAGTAGAATGCGGCACTTTAGATACGAAAACAAATCAACAACAATCCAGCAAAACTGATCCAATTTCAGCGCACCAGGAGGTATTCGAGTTGCGAATGCACATAAAAATTCTTATTAGTCATTCGCCTTAGTAACCCAAATTATTATAAAGTTTTCTTCACTTGAACTGTTGACGTTGTCAGAAGAAAATGTGCTGCGCTTTTATATGAGTGAGCACAAGAATCGAAATATGATAATGAAAAACTAAACTAGAATACGAATAGTTGCATTTAATTTGTTGTAATTTCTATAAATAGTTTCCCAGCAACAAATTACGTCACTTGCAATTTTTGTTTTGCGCCATATGGATGCAATATTTGTGTTTTATTACGGGCACAATTATTAAACTTATTATAACGTTTAGTAGCAGCAATCGTGTGCAGCAAATATTTTTATTTAAAAAAGCTATTGAATGTTAATATCACGAAATTATTTTGAAATTATGATGGTAATAAAATGAAATAGTTATTGTGTATTATAGATTTATAAAATTAATATATTGTTTTAATTTTTCAGCCTTTGATATTTTTATATTTAATTAAGCATTAAATACAATAACGACAGCAGACTACAGACTACAACTTGTCAAAAATAGAATACATGTGCGTATATACGAATGATTATTTGTACTACTGCAGGCTACTGGTTTTTGTCCATGCTGTTTTTGTGGTTGTAGTCAAATTAAATTAATTTCTATTGTGATGAGCGACAATGAGTAGATGCAATGTTGCCAGTATAATATAAATAAATTTAATCACCGTAAATTTAAAAATATATTCGCCCATATTATGAATGACGACGTCGACGTCACATCAACACGACAGCAAAAAATGGTCACTCGTCATACAATTGTCGACAATAATTAATTATTATTAACTTCCTTTCGGTATTCTCTAAGGCGTGTAATATTAATAGAACATGTTCCCAGAAGTCAATTGCTATCGAGAAACACTAGACAAGCAAAAATTTTATGCCGTCGTGTTGATGTGACGTCGACGTCGCCATTCATAACACGGGCGATTGTTTTATTATAAAAAAAGAAATAGCAAATTATATTTCCAAGCGAATGAAATGGTATCTGGTCAAATATTGTGCACTTTAAATATATATATATATATATATATATATATATTTTTTTTAATAACACTAATTAAGAGTATTATATATGAAAGCGGCTACACTGGCGTTTGAAGAGAACTCTACTACAAACAACAATACATGGTTATTGATTTGGTGTTTGCTGTTTTAAAAATAATTAAGTAGATGACTACGAGGCGACGATTGTAGCCAACGGCTTTTGTAGTCGGTGTTCGTGTAGCCTGCTGTCGTTATTGTGTTTAATGCTTTAAGAAATAATATTGAGCTCGAGGCTTATTTTTATAAAAATTTATTATTTGTTATCCTGAAGAAGATATCCAGAGGATATCTAAATATCGATAAAAATAATAAATAAATAATTTTAAAGTTATTATTTTATAAAAGTTAACCTCAAACTCAATAATATTACTTAAAATATATAAAATTTAATATATAAAATTTATGCTTTACCAACTGCAATATTTTAGAGTCTTATATGTTATTCATGTCATGTTTTTGTGATAACAATTTGAAATTCTGTTCACACCAACATGCACGATTTGTTTCTCTATTCAGTACAAAGTAACAGCCCCCTTGACAATCATATTTGGCTTTTAAAAAGTTTTCTAAAACGGGTTTTCTATCGAAGTTTAAATAATGCCGGAGGGAAATATTTATTTACATAATTTTTCTCCCCAATTATAACAAAGTCTTTTTTTTTAATTTCGCTGCTGTTGTTTTGTAATAATTCCAAAATAATTGTTTCAGTTTTTTCTCTTTTAATAAACAAAGTTGTTGCTTTGAATTTTTGCGTGTTAGTTGGTTAATAATACAACAACATACATAAATGTTATTATCATAATAACAGAGAAAAAAAAAACAATAATCAGCAAAAGAAAAACAAAACATATTAACAAAAAAGGCAATAGCCCCAACTTTTTGAAATTGTAAATGTATGCAGGTTGCATAAATTACACGTTCAATATTAAGACAAACAATTAACAAAAAAACAAAAAAATTAAGAAAAAAGCAAACCAAAGTGAAACCAAACTAAGGCAAAAAAATAGCAGCAATAAACATTGAAAATTATTTTCTTCTTGCCAAAAAAATTAAAACTCTTCAACACAATGGGTTTACCAGTTAACAACGTGTATCGCAACATCAACTCATCTCAGCAGTTATCGAGACAACCCATCCATGCAGCCGTGCATCTTGTAAATAAATATTTTATTAGCAAAGCAAAATGTGAATCGCTTTCAAATTTGACTTTTTCAAATACAAATAAGAGTCTCGTCTACAACTCATTGATAAATAATAATTCAAGTTAATGAATTCAAAGTCAATGTCATTAGAAGATACACCAGTTGCAGCGGCAGATGAGTGGAGAAAAACATAAAAATACAAACAATAAAACAAAGAAGACACATTCAAATTTATTACATGTTATTTTCTTTTTCCATTGTCTTGCGACGCGTCCATCACGTAACGTATAAATTTAGATCTCATTAAATTCGTGCAGATCATTGTTATGGGACAGATGTGTTGTACATAATTAAGATTGCGATTGATTTATATAACTCCTATGATTTTTATCAGTGAAATGAATGAATGCATTGGAATGACTTGTGAGATAACAATGGAAACATGGTTCGACTTAAATCTCATATCTATTTTTAATTAAAGTCGAGCTGCAGCTACTGCGATGTATTTTAAGAGGTCCAGCTAATTTGGAAACTTTCAAAAGCCGGGAAGTTATTGGTTGTATCCTTGTGCGAAAATCGGGCTCCAAGCAGATCTTGACTCTTTGAGTTTCAAGGAAGCTTCCCTGACTACTCCTGAGAGGGTGTGACTATATTTATATATCTGTATGTATGTATGTATGTGTGTGCAAGTATGTGAACCGTTTCAAAGAGTTGTTTTCAGGTGTATTTTTTAAAATAATTTTTGGCTTTAGCAATCATTTTGAAAAACTAAGCTATTCTTGACATCGAAAAATCATGTGGATTAAAAATCGGCTGGAACCGATCGTGGGATGTCGTGAACGAAAAAAGTGTTTTTCTTAATCCGTGATTTGATCAAATAAAATTCTTGATTCTTTTATAGAACTCGAAAAATTACTTCAATCACGTGATCATCCGTTGATTCATTCTGAAGTTGTACCAGTTTCAGAATTTAAAAAAAATCGTATTTTATCAAACCGCTATGAAACGTTTGTCAATTCTTGACATCGAAAAACCATGTTGATTAAAAATCGGCTCGAACCGATCGTGAGATAGCGTGAACGAAAAAAGTGTTCTTTTTTAATCCATGATTTGATCACATAAAGCTCTCGATTATTTTATAGAACTCGAAAAATTACATCATTCACGTGATCATCCGTTGATTCCTTCTGAAGTTGTAGCAGTTTCAAATTAAAAATAAAAATTTTATTTTATCAAACCGCTATTACACGCTTGATCTCGAAGAGCGTAAAACATTTTTTTCAATATTTTTCTCTTTCTAACAGCCAATAAAACAATTTATTCACAGCTCTTTTAATATTTATGTGTGTGTGTAAGCTTGGAAGTATGAAACAAAAATGAAATAGATAAATTTTTTGCAATTTTTTGAGGAGAAATTAAAAACATTCCCATTGTGCAAATCTACTCAAAAATGCCTTTTAATCCGTATATGTTTCATCCATGCTGGCTACGGTCCAAATATCTTAAAGTGTACCACAGGGTATTTACACATGGAGAAATTGAGGCAATTCTATTTTATGTATATTTTAAAAGCGTCAACTACCGTTACCTGGCAATGACTTGTTCTCATCGAGTTCGTCATGCTGTCATATATTTTATATGAGAAAGAATAAATAAAATAAAAACTCGATTTTAAGGGCATTCTTGTGAGCGATCTTTGATGATCACATATTTGGACAACTTTTGCCAGTCGATATTAATATTAATATGAATATGAATAGATTGCAGAGCATAATAATGAGTTCGTTTTAATTTATTACGAAAATTCAAGGTCGTCGTTGAAATAATTTGGAGCAGATTTTATTGCTTTTTTCCCTTTTACAATGTTTTTCCATATTTTTATGATAATTTGTAGCAAATTATTTTGAAATAACGCGGCATAACGAAACATTGACAATATTTTCAGCTCAATAAATATTTATTATGTAGAACTGTAGCCACAACTGTTGGGTGTTGTAATGGCCTTGTTGCCTGTTTTTGGTAAAGCTAAACTAGATTGTAAACTAAAACTAGAAGTAGAATGAAATACGTCAGAATTTTTCGTGGTAGTTATTGTGAAACTTGATTGCAACTAGGAATTATAAAGGTTATTATATAAAAAAAATGTGTTTAATAGAATTTGCTCTAACAGATCAGTTGCTTATTAAGCCCTGAATTTCCTATTGAAACTCTTTCACTTCTCCGTACCCAAAATCGTGATCTTTTGTCTGTCTAATTTTTATATCTCAAATTGTTTTATCTATAATTGGAAACTTCTTTACAACAACAAATTCAGTGTTACAAAAAGTGACTCATATTCTGTTAAGGTCGTTTGTCACGTTTTCTCAACTATATAATTTTCTAAGCAAATTCTTAACTCTTTTTTCTTTATGTTTCGCTACTTGTATTTAATTTTTTTTTGTTTAGTTTTTATTATGTTGTCACAGATAATCATTTTTAATAAATGGAAATATGGGTCAACTGGTTCGTTTAGGCTAATTTTTAACAATAACAAAAATCCACTGGTAAATTCTTTTAAACGCCAAACTGGCCTGCTTGAGACTTGGAAAAAATGGCAAATTACTGTAATAAATAATAATAATAATAATAATAATAAAATACTGTTGCTTTTGTTTCTATGAATAATTCATAAGGTTGTAGTTTGAAAAGCAGAAGCCAAGTAACCAGACTTCTGCGTTCTGTTTCTTTGGGCATTCACCGCCAAAGTTTCAGCGTTTAGGGAATAAAATTTTGTATGACGAGGTGAGAAATTTTTGATGTTATATTATTTCCGCCGATTTAGTTTAATAACAAGGGATCGTTACTCTTAGTCATAAGTAACGTGTGCCTTAACAGTTTTCCTATACAAAATACTGTTCGCCAAATTCTTACTTTATTTTGAACATGAGTATGGCCCAGCTCTTGAAGTAATTTTTATTCTTAAAGTGCATAGTAAATGCGTGGCATGTTGGTCCCATAGTAGTGGACTCAATTACCACCTTGACACGTGGGCGTTTTTTTAAATTAAATTACCAAAGAAAAATTCTCGAAACCATTTACAGCTCGCAGATTCGAATATAGAGCCTGTTAAAATAATTTTCAGCTTAAGAAATTAATCTCTAAAAAAAGTTTGACTAATAAAATGTATTCATAAAAAATTGGGACGTCAAGAAATAAAATGTATAACGCGCAGGGAAACATGCCCCTCTACACAAATAAATACGCAAATAATACGGCAACCCTGTAATGCCACATATCACGATAGAATTGAAATTAACTGTCGACGACAAGTTTGCCATTATAAAAACAAAATAATCGCAAGCAAATCTCGGCTGAGCAGAAAGGATATCCACTCCCGGTCTCAGCTGAACATAAAAGTCAAGCACTGTGGCTGCAGCTGCAAGGACAACTTAGGTTTTCGTCTAAAGTTTGTACAATTTTTATTAAAGACCCAACATTTTCGCCTTAAATTTTTATTCTCAGAGCCTTTTTATCTTCCATTACATGTGCACTCGTATCTAACCGCAATAATTTGAAATTTGTGACATTTTTTCTTTTAAGAACTGCTACAATTTAACATAAAAAAAACTGACCCAGTAACATGTATTTATGTGAAACAACGCTACAATTTCAATTACAAAAGCAACAATAATAACAATAATGAAAGAAAAAAAACTGTGCCTTTTCGTTATTGAAGCCAATAACGCCAATAACGAAATTGGCAAAACGGCATATACGAATGAAAAATTGAATGCAGCAGCAATCACAAAAAAAATATTAAATTTTTTCGATTAATACAACAGCACAAACTTAAATTGTGTATACAATCAATTAGTTCAATTAACTTTTAATAATTTCAACAAATTTTTTAATTACGCAAGTTAATAATAAAAACTAAAACAAACGAAACTAAAACAATCATGTACAAAATGTTGAAAATCGCGTGATAACAATAATTTTATTAAGCAACTTCTATAATTCATTTGAAATGTATTTAATTATGCAACAAACATTTGAGGCGGTATTAACAATTATTTATGTGGAAAGAAGCATTTTGAACACTTACCGCCCACAGTGAAAATATCCAACAGTTGAAAGACATGGCGAAAATAAATATTAACTCTTTTCCAATTCAGATAAGTTTTCTTCTTTAATATAAATTTCTCTTAAACTCGATGTTAAAGTATTTCTATTTATTTTTGTGTTACAATTTGCTTTACTACGAAAAGTTTTTAATAAGTTTTGATAAATTTAAATTTTATTACCGCCAGCAAACATTTTCTTTTATTTAGAAGAGGAAAAAAACCACAAACAAACCCAAAATTTAAAAAAGTCAATTCAAAATACAAACGTTTTCAAAACCAATTCAATACCATTCAACACATTTTGCATTTCAAGCCGACAGAATTGTTTTTGGTTTCCATGATTTTTCCTGATGTTTTTTTTGTTTGTTATTTTGTTTGCTGTTGTTGCAAAACGATTTGTTTTAAGGCACGTTTGATTTTATTACAACAAACATTTCGTTACAGAAAAAAACACTGAAATATAAAAACTAACAGCCGATCGTAAATTCCATTAAACAAATGCAATACATCACTTTGAATGATTTTTTCATGTTGCCAACAATATATTTTTTATTTTTATTTCAATTAGATTTTTGTAAAACTTGTAACCAAAAACAAAAACAAAAAAAGACAACAAACATCTAGTAACAGCAATGAAAAACTTTATTTTGCTTTTCGTTTCTTTTACAAATGATCGTTACTTGTATTCAATTTGATTTGAAATCGCGCACACGTCTGTTACTCAAGCTGGCTAAATCGCCACTAATCCAGATTGTATTGAGAGTCTAGGCTTAAACTTGAAAGCAACTGAAATACAAAACAAACAAAATAAAAAACATTAAAAAACAAATAAAAAAACAAAACAACAATAACAATTTGAACTACAACGTTGAATGTTGGCAGCAGGCACCGATCATGTTGTAGTTGTAGTGGCAAATTCAGCTACAACCGTCGTGTTGACTCTTATTTCATCTAAATCTTAGCACATGTATCCACCCTCGTTTCCGTTCGGAACTACTGTGCACAAGTAAAATTGACGAATAAGAGGCGAGATGAGCCCAAAAGTTGGCACTGACTGTTTCGATAAAAGTTGCTGATTTTTTTGTGCAAATTTCCCATACTTCAATTTTTGTTGTTCGGATTGACCGAAATGGAAGAGGACTCTCAGCTATCACTACAGCTGTATCCTAAGGTTTAAGTCTGCGCTTCTGTCTTTCGCATCCACAAGTCAATGGCGTTAATAGCGGATGAAGATAAGCTCTCTCTACAAAAGCATATTGAAGGTGCCCGTGTGATTTTTAAGGCCCTATCAGCTGGTCGAAACGCTCTTGGTGAACAGACCCCAGTATGTAGTTCCGTTTGTACTAGCGATGGTGTAAAAAAAATGCATTTGATTAGCCCAAGTGGGAATATTTTCTAGCCACCATAGAAATGTTATTCTCTCCGAACTTTCAGTTTGTGGATAAAAAGAATGTAGTCCGTAACATGGAGGCTGCTTTCCAAGCGCCCGCTGTAAATACTTTTGAACAAAATTTAAAAAATAAATGTCTTGTCAAGCCAAACGAAAAGGCTGCCAAATCCAAATCGAAATAATCCAAGATATTGATTCGCTTTGGCCTTGAAAGTCTAACTCATTCGTTGTTTAAAATTGCTATAACGTTAACCCATTCTAGAATCACCAGCTGGTACAACTTATAAAAAAAAAACAATTTTTAAAATGCCGTGCCCATGAATATTTCAAATTTCATGATTCGTAAATAATTTTATTCCAAATTGCTATTCTGCACCATTAACTCCAGGGACTGTTAATAATTTAGTGCAACTTTTTTTTAAATCAAAATACAATTCTCAAACTTTTCCAAAGTAATAAAAAATTCTAAGGAGCTCGCTTGAATACAGATACGTTTACCTGTTTTCTGGCATCTAACTATTGTTACAAACGTAACTGAATATTAATTTCTCGAGTTACTACATTTTACGAAATTAACACATTTATTTTAGCAAATTATTTTCTATTTTCTTTGTTTGCTTGTGATTCAATCAACCAACACCCTCGTAGTAGAAACACCACCCGCCCACTTCAATAATCTAAATGAAGCAAACTTAAAAAATAAATTAAAAATCTAAAAACAGTTTTGTCGTATTCGTGTATCTATTACCAAGTCGCTGGCTGCTGTCAGTCAGTCAGTCAGTCACTTTTGCCAACAGCACAAATCTCATCAGTTCACATCCACATAATAACTTCACACATGTTCGTTTCTTTCGTTCTTGCTTCTGAACAGCAACCAGTTGCCGTCTGAAACAATTCGTATTCAATACCAACAAATATTGTAACAAGTGTTACAACAACATTAACTAGTACAAAAAACACAACTCAAGTATTTGTTTGGTGCTAATTGAAGATTGTTACAGATCGATAGAGATGCACTTTTTGCATTCTGCTCAAATTCGCTTTACTTTGAAGTACGAGTAACAATTTATAAACAATAATAATGTCTGTTATAGTTACAACAACAAATACAAAATTCAAAGTTGCTAAATGAAGCTGATTTATTTATAAAGGAGACAATATTTGTAGAATTGATTAATAAAACTGATAACACAGTGGAGGATTTTCGAAAAAGAAACTTATAATAATTTCACAGTGGTCCGATTGTAATAAAAATGGGGGCGCAATCACCTGACCCCCAAGAGGGTGACCTTAAGGTTACGAAATATTTAATAGCTTCGTTATGAGTTCAAAAAATACAAAATTTTGCTTATATCTCGAAAGAAAATTTTTCAATTATTTCTTAATTATAATTATATTTTGCAAAAATCCTTGCCCCTTATTTATATTTATTTAAAAGGTAATTCTCTATGACATGCCACAAAAAATTTGTTTCAATATACATATTCAGTTTTGGAAGAACCAAATCCTTTCAAAAGATCCTTTTGATCCTTTTCAAGAGATTTTTTTTCATAGGGAATATCAAATATCTTAAACCTGGAGTATCAAAAAGTTCAATCCAGTACAACGAAATTATTCTGTTTTATATGTGGGATATTTAAATGATATTTCAACACAATAGCAACAACAATATGTAGAAAAATTTTGCATCATTAACTCCAGAAATGCATTTTTGAGTTATGACAGTATTGCAGTAAATGAGCGATTTGTTGGCAAGTTTTAGCATGAAACTTTAAATAAACAAATTTAACTACTGCAGTTCTTGCAAGTATAATCGCAATTCAATTAATACAATCTGAAACTTATTTGACAATATATAATCGATTATGTCACGCCTACACCGCCCATAAGAATGTTATATGCCGCACATTGCCAGCTAAGCGCAGAGTCGATTTTTCCAAACACTGCATGTATATTTTTTTAATCCTGCTTCTCTTATTTAATTACTGAAGATTTTCCGCACATCCTAAAAAAAAAACTTTTTGCATTTGGCATCAATAGCTGTAATCGACATAAGTCGTTATTAATGAAACCCGCTAGTAATTGTAACTTTTTTGTTTTAATCCTCCTAAAATTGATTTCTATTCAATATCATGTTATTGATATTTAAAGTAAATTTTTTATATATATTTCACCCACATGACACTTCAAATCGTTTGCCATTTTTCTCTAATAATTTAATATAATAAAATTTAAAAATCATTTAATCATGTTCTCTTTTCCATTTACTCACTGCATATTTATTGCGATAATAATTGTTTCTCTATTTCTATGATTTTATTAAATTTTATGTTTTCTTAAATTGGCGCCAAAGAATATAAAATGACTATAATGTAGGGCCGATTGTGTTGTTAATTTGTGTATAATTTCAAGGCTAAAATTTTATTTTTATGTTAACGCCGCATTATCTATTTTAGCATTGTTGTTGCGGCTGCTGAATTTGTAATTAGTTTTTACATGGATTTAGTGTGTGGGTGAGCATTGACGGAAAAAGCGATAAATACACAAATAATTCCTGTACTCTGGCAGTTTTTCAATTATTTTAACGCTCCCTTGTTTTCAAGATCTGATTTCCGGTGAATTCTTAAATTAATTTAATTCTGAGCGAACCATAAATCGAACACAAAAGGATTTTGCCGAAGTTGTACGTATTTTGTTTAATTAATTACATTAAATATGGGCGTTTACACCAAAAAGTCCAATGCTACTGATATTTAAATGACATATTAAAAAAGTAGAAATAATTTTTGCATGAGATATAAACCATTTTAAAAAGACGCTCCAAAATTTGTCATATTAAAATATATCTTCATATTAAAATATTTCTCATGTGAATGCATTCGTTTTATTTTCGCAATTACGAATACCTTAAAAAACTTGTTCGAAATTAACTTTAACCCCAATAACGCTACTAATTTAGAGGTATTTTTTTATGTGTGTGTAACTGTCATGCGCAATATTATGGAAATGTCCACATAGAATTTTTATACTTGGGTTTGTTTTAGGGGGTTGAAGTAAAATATAACACTTGCCAAATATTTGCCCAAAAAAGTGTAACCAATAAAACTAATAAAATAGCTTTTAATTCCGCCAAATGTACAGTGAATTAGACAGTTTCCAATAATATTGAATTCCGTAGAAGCTGTCAAATCTGAATGAAAATATTTTTCAATAGTAGTAAATTTGCTTTTTTGGGAAAATATTTGAGAAATGTGGATGTAGCTGTTTCGCAGTTATTTAAGAACACCATTGAAATCTAATTTGAATAAAGCAGCAATAATTTTATGATGTATAATTAATTATCGTGAATGTATGCTTCAATTCAATCCCATTGAGGAGAATTAAACTTAACCGCCTCCATAAACCATACCCTGAACTTTGTTTGCTGTATCGATGAAGTTCATATATAAAATTGTAATTAATTATATTTAAAATAAATTCACATATGAAATAAGGAATTTATGAAAAATTTATCTTGCACATATTCGTATGTATGCATGTGTGTGTGTATAATTATTACTATTCTGTAGTACAAAAATCTTAAACACAAACTCGTATTACAACAAATACTCATATTGATGTCAATAAATAAAATCAAAGCTAATCAAATGACCGAAGGTTTTCTTTGCAAAAAAATTTTTTTTATCGCTTAAGCAAGAAATTATATTTTTATTGCTCGAAACAAAAACTTAATTTTTAATAAATGAAAGCAACCAAGCGCAAGTTGAATGTAAACAAGTTTAATCCTTCTGTCCTTGTAATTGAAATCGATTTAGAGAGGGTTGCAGTGGAAATCGAAGTAGAAGATGCCAATACCATCGTCGGACTTGTTTGTTATAGACATCAACACGACAGTATACGATGAGGCAATAACAGGATAAAGAGAGCAAAAAATTAAACCACACTGGAATAAGGAAATAGATGCCGACGAGTTTGCATTCGTCATAGACGTCGATTCCGAAGACTCAAGCATTAAACACAACAATTACAGCAGGCTACACGAACGTCGACTACAAAAGTCGTTGGCTACAATCGTCGCCTCGTAGTCAGCTACTTAAATATTTTTAAGACGACAACACCAAATCAATAACCATGTGTTGTTGTTTTTATTAGAATTCTCTTCGAACGCCAGTGTAGCCGCTTTCATATATTTAATACTCTTAAATAGTGTTACTCCAATAAAATATATTGTATTTAAAAATCAACAATATATGACAAGAAATCATTTCACTAGCTTGAAAATATAGTTTGTTGTTTCTTTTTGTGAAATAAAATAATATATTTTTCAGTTTACAATAATTGAATATAATTATATTATACTGGCAACATTGCAGCTACTCATTGTCGCTCACCGAAATAGAAATTAGTTTGATTTGACTACCACCACAAAAACACCATGGACAACAAACAGTAGCCGTGTTGTCTGTAGTAGTAAAAATAATCATTCGTATAAACGCCCATGTATTCTATTTTTGACAAGTTGCAGCCTGTAGTCTGCTGTCGTTATTGTGTTTGATGCTTAAAGGTACATTCACACTTGTCAAATATTTGCTCAAAAATGTGTAACCGGGTATCTACTAAATGTTAATGAAAAATCAATTAATTTACGCAAGTATTTATTGAGTTAAACAGTTTCCAATAATTTTGGATTCTATGACATTCTGTATGACACCTTTTGTATCTGATATATTTCATTAGTATATAGTGGTTACGTTTTTTTTTTGGCAAATACTTCAAAAGTGTGCAAGTAGCTTTAACACAGCAGGGCAGCGGAGACAGAACACATGAAGTTTGAACTTCAAATAAAAAACATAAAAGAACTTGAGGAACCGGAACGCTAAGGTGGCATCCGAGGCCAGATTGTTACCACGTCATTTTAATTAAAACTAGAATTTTGTGGGACGTCTGAAAAATGTTCCTTATTAAACATAAACTGAATGATGATTTGAAGCGATGGCTCATCTTATCGGGTAGGTTAAAGAAATGTTGTAATAAAGGTAACCTTTTTATATGTCCTATAAAATCCTACATAAAGTTATTGTAATGGGCCTAAGAAATTTGCAATCATTACGGCGAAAGCTCGCATTATCGCATGTCCACTGTATATTCTATACAATCAATAATAATAATAATAATAATTCCATTTAAACAATATCAATAAACAATAAAAATATAATTTAAATTGATCATGACAATGATTGAGAATACAACGACTGCCGAATAAGGTGAGGAATGTGTTGTGTTTGTTCAAGATTTTTTCAAATTTTTATTATATTAAAATGAAAAGCGACTTTAAATACTCTCACAAACAATTAAATCAATTAATTCGCATTCACAGCGACACTCATACAAAAGTCTGTTGAAAAAAACACGAAAAAATGCGTGCCAACTTATTATAAATAAATATTTAGAAAACAAAAAATCATTTATGTTTTCATACGATTTTGTAATAATTAACTAGTTAATATGAGTAACCCAATACTCGTCTAAAATAATAAATCAATTTTTATATTTGTCGCATTATATTCAACCCAATATCTTTCACACAGACATGAGTCGGTTGCAAATTTAATTTAGTGATTCAATCCTCCCCTTTAAACTAAAAAAATTTAAAAAAATAATAGTTTTGTGTGTACGATTAAACGGCAAAAATTTGCAACAAAAAACATAATACAAATATTTTACTTTAAAAATATTGTTCCAATAACTAAAATGTACGATTGTGCAATATATAAAATAACACATACATACATACAATATTGTTGTCTACGTGTGTGTGTAGATTAGGCAAATGCACACAACGTGTATATGACACGAAGCCATTAATGCTTTTCGAGATATGAAGCAGCAAAAAGTGTACTGTTAACCGGCTCACTCATCAATATCCGGGGGTACTTCCACTATTACTAGAGAACGATTATGTAAAATGTGAAATGAATAGGCTCCCCTCTTTTAGTGTCCATAAAAGTACCCCCCGGGGGGCACAATAGGCAACTTGGTCAGTCGTAACACCTTGCTGCAGTGCTTCTCGGGGAAAGGGTTTTCTGACGTTGCTTTTGCCGATCGCCCATAGTACTTATTTTTTACTGCCCTATCTCTGAAGCAGCAGAGCAACGGGGGTGCATATAAGTGTATAAAAAGTAGTAGGCTTTTGCCTATGTGTCAGGAAAAGAAAATCAGGTGGAAGGATACCTGGCTCCCGCCATACAATGGATCAAAAATCAATAGTAGGTGGCAAACCTACATTGGTTTAACCTGCGAGGCGTAACCAGTTTCCTTACACTGGTACCACGGGATCTGGTTGAGCCCCACAGATGAGACTTCGGTTGATTCTGTGGCCAGATGTTGGTTGAGGTCTCTTCAATGAGTCCACGTGGTGGCTGTGGTTTGACACCAGGAGTCGCTGGGAGAGGTGTCAGATAAGTGTTGATGTTCCGGCATATTCATACTATGCTGAGACTTCAACCCGGCTGATGGTGGCCTCTATGGGCTGCTGCGAATCAGCAGACGTTGCGGAAGTGGTGGTGTGTTATTGTGCTGAGTGTCAGGAGGGATAAGTCTTACGACTGCGAACTTTGGTTCCTCTTAGTGCTGACGACATACTTTCCTCGGAAGTAACAAGGGTTTAAGATGGGCCCGAACACCTTAGCAAGGTGTATGAAGTTGGTATATATGGCGATACTAAAAGATTAAGATTGCAACCTGTGTATCCTCGAGGGACACTCAGGTGGCCCCTGAGGGTGACAGGGGTGGGGGTGAACATTAATTTCACCCGGTGTTGAGACCACCGTCGGATAGGCCATAATGGTAGGTGCCGACGTTAATCTTAGACACAATCTGTCAATAAAAGTAGAGGCACTTTCACACTTCTCAAATATTTACCCGAAAAAGTGTAACCAATAAAAAATTAATAAGAAATATTTAGAATCAGACACGTGTTTATTAATAAAACCAGCTTCCAATATCATTGGCGCTCAATAGGCCGGAACTAAAACGTTTTTCATTTGGGGTTACAGTTTTTTCAGGACATATTTGACAAGTGTGAACGTATCTTAAGGAAAAAGACTTCGCACTTGCACAAAGCCATAAATGTCAAAAATAAAACTAACTTCCTGTCCAAAAACTTCTGCAAATTAAAAGTATTGACCGAAAACCAAGCCCACCAAATTGGTTAAACTAAACTTTCATTCGTGGGCAAACTGCTAACTTGGCAAAATATATTTTATTTGTCTCGTCCAAAAAAGAATTACATATTTCTAATAGACTTACAACGAAAGTGTCAGAAAAAACCATCAGTGTTGCATATTTTGACAGATTGCTAAAGTTATATCGGCGAAGTAGGACGATTTATGAAGAAGGAAGATACCTGCTTCCTGAACCTCATTTGCAAGAGTACCCATGCACCTGCTCAAATTGTCGAGCTATTCAAATTAACGAGTTTTGACTGTATATGCACAAATACACATGCAAGTATGTATTTACTTTGGACGAAATTTTTTCGTTAGTTGGTAAAATCTTCTTAATTTTTTTTTTTTGCATTTCATTTCATCAAAATTTTTCAAGTCTTAGTGTCTTATTCGCAAAGAAATTTATAAAATAACGCCTCCGGTATTGTTTCCATTTATTGTGGATGTGTGTGGGGGAGTTCTCAAAAGTCTGCAAATTCTAATTTATTGCTTTACGTTCAACAAACTAGTCATTGATTTCACTCAAATTATGAATAACTGACACTTACAGTCGATTGAATTAAAATATTTATAGCCATCAGGGAAATTGGATTTTTTATTTATTCTTGTATAATTAACAAAAAACACCATCATCAATTAAAAATCAATTTTGTTAGCGACTATATTCACCTCTATTTCATTTCTATAAAGCGGCAGTAATTTGAAAAGTTTTATTGTTTTATGAAATGTGAATATCTACCAGCAACTTCTGCTACCGTCTATTACACCGCTCATAATAAACGACAAGACACTGCAAGAGTGATTAAAGTTGAATTTGAAATGAAAGTAAAAACAGAATATGTAATACTTGATTATATTATAATCAAGTATTACTTGCTATCTTGCAGGGTAAATGTCAAACTTTCCTAGTTTTCACTGGGAATATCTACTTTACAAAGTTTTAATTCAGCTTATGTATGTGCTCCCATCATATCAGTGATGTACATATGAGTCAGGGGTGTCAATTGTGATTGTATTGGTGAGACTGCTCTTATCTCTTACTTTGCCACAGGGAGATATATGCGGTTGCTAGGCCTTTCATTAAAGGCCTTTTCTATAAGTATACTTTTATATACCAATAACATCTTCTAAATTTATATTGCAGTTTCGCAACAAGAAAGCATTTTTTTAGGTTTGCGGATGTTAATATATTGTGTTGTTTTGAGCAAAAGTATATCAAATCGGAAAATATTTGTTCCCAAAGGTTTGTTGAAAGGTATGCTTAGAGGCCTCAAAATACTTACCTCTGAATGAGACTTTTTTTTTCAATAAAAAATTATATTTTACGCTCGCAAAATAAAGGAGCGTAAGCGTACGTGTGAGTTTTGTTTCCACAATTGTGTATGGAGCTGACATCACCGATTTAAGCACACATTCAAAATATTATTAGTATACAATGAAGATACTACCATTTCTACAAAATAATTACAAAAACAAAAAAGATCAACTAAATAAATATCATCTTGCCTTGTAAATGTTGTAGAACTACAAATATCAGCACGTCATATTGTGCGGAGATATGAAATGAAATTAAATAATAAAAATCTGCATTTTTCAAAGCAATAATACTTTGTACTACCGTGTAAAGCCAGCCTTGGCAGGTTAGCTAACTTAGAACAATATGTAGTAGTTATTTGGCTAAAACGGCAAGCCCGATTTGCAATTTTAACAATGAGTTATGGCACCAACCATAGCGCAACTATCAGGTCACTGCATTACTACAACAACAAAACAACAAGCAACAAGTTTGAGTAAAATTCTTCCAGTTGTCAAAGGCAACTGACTACAGCACCAAGAAAATCCCTTTTGTTGTTTGGAAATAATTTATTTTACAATAATAAAAAAGCAGAATGGTAAACAAACATCGGTAAAATGCATATCTAGCTAGTGTCAGCCAAAAATGTTAACAGACTATCAAAATAAATAAAAATTTTAAGTCAAAGCACAATCCTGCAAAAAAAATCATCTGATGTGTAGCGTTGACCTGTTCATTGATGTAGAATCGTGGGTACCTGTTTAAGCTGCCTTGATACCTGTTTTTTGTTGTTTTTGTAAAACTTTGTGGTATCAGTTTAAGCTGTATTGACTTTGTCTGATTTAATTTTGCAAGTGGAGTAATTTTGACCGGAATTTGTTTTGACAATATACTGCAATGAGTGGTAACAAACATTTGGCAAAAGGTAAGACAAATAAGAAATTATCTGCAAGAAAAAAGACTTGTAACAGAATGTTCTACTTGCACAAATTTGCATATTTACAAACTATATACATACATACTCACATCCATACAAATTACTCATTTAAATGCTTCTGAAATTACTCATTAAAAATGTTCTTTTTGTGAGGGCGAAGTATGTATGCGTGTATATCTGTCTTTCAAAATGCGAATGTGCCTGAACACACGGGCAAAATTTTGTTTGCATTATGCATTAAATGACAACTTGGCAAATTCAATGAAAGAGAACGGTTTTAAAATGAATAAAAATCGTTAAACCCAAAAACACAGTGGGACATGTGTGCTGTCATTTAGAAATTTACAGATTGGAAGGTAAATCTACATAAAGAAAATATACGAAAATGACAAACGTTGTCACACCACTATGTACTTGCGACAAGACAAAATAAATGTTTCCGGATTCACGATGTACTTATGTACCATGTTGACCATATGCCAGATGAATTTGTCTCATATTTAGTGGAAAGAACAAAGATTATGCCTTTGTGTTCAGGCTCAATTGAGGCACCGTCTTAATTAAATTGCTAATGATTTTATCACAACTGCTCTGCTCAATTGTATATGGAAAGGCTCACCAAAACCTGAACTCCCCGAAGATGGCGTTTTACGTTTGTATTCGATGCGTTTTTGCCCATATGCCCATCGAGTACATTTAGTTTTAGATGCTAAAAAAATTCCCTACCATAGCATTTATATTAATTTACACGATAAACCTGAGTGGCTCACTGAGTTTAGTCCGTTAGGTAAAGTACCGGCTTTACAACTAGTCACGGCCGACGAAAAACCGACTTTAATTGAATCTTTAATAATTGCGGAATATTTGGATGAAATGTATCCTGAACCGAGACTTTTCCCAAAGGATCCTTTAAAAAAGGCGCAAGATAAAATACTCATCGAACGATTTAACCCTGTTATAGGTGCTATGTATAAAATATTTGTTAATACTGAAGTTTCGCCTGGAGCCATAACCGATATTTCGTCTGGCCTGGATATTTTCGAAAAGGAATTGAGATCGCGCGAAACACCATTTTATGGTGGCGATAAGCCTGGCATGTTAGATTACATGATTTGGCCTTGGTGTGAACGTTCTGAAATGATCAAATATTTGTTAAATAATAAATATGAAATGGACAAGGAACGCTTTGAAAAATTAGTAAGAAATTATTTATATAATAAACCCGTTGACTTTTACATGTAAATATCAATGTTTTTAGCTCAAGTGGCGCGATTTAATGATAGAAGATGAAGCAGTAAAGTGTTCTTATTTAGATGGCGAAACCCATGCCAAATTTATGAAAACTAGACGTGAAGGAACTCCGAATTATAATATGCTTGTGTAAGCCTTTACATATATTAGCGTCTTATAAAAATATATAAAATACTTACAAATGTACTTCAAAGATACTCTAAATAAATATCCCCATTAATAAACCTGGGCTTGCTAATATACATTCATAAAATATGTATAACTAACCAATTTTATTAAGTTGTCTCTCTTGTTTTTCACATGATTTTTTATTTTGTTGCAGAAATTCTACTAAACGTCAACGTACATGCTAAATTTTCCCTTTTTATTAATAGAAAATTAATTCGGTTACGTTAGAAACGTAAGTTTCCCATGAAATAACTTTACGTATATGTTGGTTGTCCGCTTTTGTAATACATTCAAATAAATGTATGTATATTTTTAATGTCAAATATATTTTATACGCTTTTTTAAATAAATTTCTATTTTTATAACAAGTGACGAAACCTTTTGACAAGTAATATTAATTTTGTGAAATAAAATAAAAAGAAAAATTCGACACTAATTGGATCTAAACACGATCAATATTAAGAACGAGCGAAAATTTCGACGACGCAACAATTGTTCTACTTGTGAAAAACATTATGTCCTCTTCAACCTACAAAGCTTCCAATTAAATTGTTTCTGGCTATGAGGTTCCACATTCAACTTCTTAGACATTTAAAACAACAATTTGAAATAATGTGAAAAAAATTCCATTACATTACAAGGAGAAAATAATATATTTTTACAATTAAAAAATTCTTACACTATTATTATTATTATCATGGTACAACAATTATTGTACCATGATTATTATTATTTTTAATAAAAATAATGAAGAGAACGTCAAGTGACTTTACTTTAAAACCTAATAATATTTTCAGTTATTTAATGTAGTAATGAAGCGTTGTTTGGTTTTAATTTTTAAGTTTTCAATAAAATTCGTTTAACGATTTCGAAGATCTTAATACATCCTAGTTTTGATTAGTTGTCTCTTGCTTGTTGTCTAGACCCCTTAATAAAACGGTATAATCATTCAAAATTTTTAGTATTAAGCGGGGGATAAAGTTGATCTCAAATAATCTAAAAGTATTACATTTGTTACTCAAACATAAAAGAAATATCTCTTATCAAACCTGAGGAGGCATCGTGCCTTGATTGATTCGGTGAAGTGCATAAAAGGGAAGTATTATTTGCCAAATTAGGATTTGTGCTGCCATTTAAAACTTGTGTCCTTGGATGTTGCGCTTGTAGTTGATGAGTTTGGCGGTTGGAGTTTACTTTTTTATGGATGTTATTGGATGAGGAACTATTAAAAAAAATTTAATTGTTCATTTTGCTTTTGTCTATGTTTGCAAATTATTCAATATATTCTTACGTTTTTTCCTTGTCGGTTTTATTATTAAAGATAGCCAATTCGACTTCGGTATGTTGGTTGTTCATATGACGCACCCATTCAGCAGGGGTTTCGAAGCGCCTAAAATAAAATCAAAACATATGTGTTAATAGTATGTATTACCAATAACAGTTGTTTAGATGTTCCCTTACGTAGAGCAAAGATCGCACTGCAAACGTACATGATCAGTGGTAGGATTCTCTTGCTGCTTGAGAACAAAATATATGCGCAGTATATTAGTTCATAAAATTAATACTTTCGAAAAAATAAACTTACTGATATCCGACGTCTTTTCTTTGGCACATAGGATTTCGAGAGCATAGGATTTTCAACGCTAGCGGAAGTATTGAAACCTGATGAACATGGTGTCGCTGTATGAGATTCCAAATGTCGTACTAACGAGGATTTATCTTCACAGGTTTCACCACAAACGTCACACGAAAAATATCGATCAAAATCATTTGCTACAACCGAAGATGCCACTGTCAACAATGGGCGGCAATCGTTTTCAATATGATGAATCGATGACGATGGAGATGATTCAGATTTTATATCAGCAGTTTGAAAAATGTCTAATTTATTAATAACTTTACTTGAAGACTCGATATTATTTTGATGCGTTGTTGATGAGGAAGATGAAGGTAACCAATCTGTAGGTTCTTCTTTGATGGAAATAAATGACGTACTTTCCAACGGCTTATTAGGAGATGTTAAACGCGCTATTTCACTGTCACCGCTACCACTACCTATTTCCAACGCTCCTATCGCACTTTCGCGTATTATATTTTGTTTAGAGTGTGCTATATGAGAATGACGATTTGAGTAGTGTTCAGCAACATAATCATGAATAACATCTGAATGTTCAGGCGGTAGGCTGGATCTACGTATTTCATGCTCGTATATTCGAGAAGTGTCATCCACTTCAACTTGATCTCTACAATTATTGGAAGCATGTCTTATATAGTTTTGATCGTCGCATGTTTCCAAACAAGACTTCCGGCACAAAGCTCTTGGATCGTCGCTCTGACTACGTTCTCGTCGTAAAATCAAGGGTTGATTATCTGCCCGCGGACAACTATTGCATCCTATTTCATTACATATGGAAGGAGCTTCGACAGCATTAGTGTTACTTGATAGAGAATCCTGCGAGTAACAACACTTTTCACCCGGATCTATTGCAACTTGCTTATTTACGGTTATTCCACTAGAATGTGGCTTCGATATTCCTGCAGTTGATCCCGCCAACGTACTTAACGGTTTCGGTGATTTTATTATAACAGGACTGTCTTTTGGCATTACTGAAGCTCCCAGACCGCGGGAATGCTGTTGCTGTTGTTGTTCCATTAAATATCGCACTGAAGTGGGGCCACTATTCATTGGCATGCGAGTAAGATTGTACGAAGATGAATTCGTTGACGTCTGACTGTCGTAATTGCGATTTTGATGCTGTTGTTGTCCTCCCGCATTGGATATATTTGTTGAAGTACGACATAAACCCCGAATTTTTAAGATTTCGCCTCCTCTCAATACTTCGCTTAATATATCATTTGAAACAGTGGCCTCACCGACGTACATATACTGCACCAATATCTGAATAGCTCGGTGGCTTAAATCAGGTGGGAGGATAACATGAAGGATCCCGTTATTAGATACAGGTGTGGCTTCAAAAATTGACGAAAAGAACTAGAAAAAAGTGTCTGAAGTCATAAAAAGTACGAGAGCTTATATGTGCATACTACTCTAACCTGGCTACAAGAACTCAAAATAAATTTATGAGCCGATATGCCAATAGTAGGCGTAGAACTTGTAACAGATCCGGTTGTATTTGAGCTATATAACACAACGTCTGCGTACCTCTCATTTCTGTTCAAAGGTATAAAATTAATTTATAATAATTATTAGAAATGTTAGAAGCTAAAAACTAAAACCGAAGAACGGCAAGAATGCCCGTAGGTTGCATTGGACGCGTTTTGAAATTGGCTACCATTTTAAGTTTGATATCTGAATAGAATTCTATGAGGCCGTTAATACTCCAACCTCATGCCCTTCCACTCTGCTTAATTCGAGTCGAAAAGAAAACTGTTCGAATTCGAATGCTACGTATACGTTACAGGTAGCCAAAAACGAATTAGTAGACCAATTGTTGCAAATCGCTTCATAGTACATCCCCAATATATTACAAATAACTCATGCTTTTGGATTTGCCGCTGATGGATAAAAATTTCATATGTATATAAGAACTTACTTGTATAAAGTGGCGACTGACGAATTTAAATATGATAAATGTGAATCCCATTTAAGATGATAGTTTTCAGCTGTCATATTTAATAATTACATCGGAATCTGTAGTGAATATAAAAAATGATGTCAGAATTATTTCATTATAGTTAAATAAAACGCTGCAGTGCGACACTGCCGCTAAAAAAAGTACTCAGTATTTGAAAACAATAAAATGTTAATATGGCAGCTCTGTTCGTTTGTTTATCCTATGCCTTGTGTTTTGCTATTTTTCGTTTACTACAGTTTTTTCCCAAACCAAGTATACTCTACAATCGCAGGATAAAAGTTTTAAAATGTCAGTATTTCACGCCGATATAGACTTTGATAATAGTTTGATTGATATGGTGAAAGCAAATCCATTACTTTACGAAAAGGATTTAAGAACTACTCCGTACATGGATATGAAAAAAAAGTTCGAGCTGTGGAGCCACATAGCGACCTCATTGAATCGGGATAGTAAGTAGAGAAGTACAATTTGCTCTTAATTACATATGTACTATGTATACATAATATTGTTTTTAAGCAAAATACTGCATTCTAAGATGGAAAAGCTTGCGCGCAAAATATAGACGAGAAATGGCAAAACTAGGAAGAGAATCAGATTGGACGCTATATGACAAAATGAAATTTATTGAAAAGCACATTAGGTATCAAACGTAAGATATATTACTTTTAAGTTAATGGTGTGCAACAAGCTTCCGATGTCATCAAAATCTTAAAAGTTCTTTGTTTTTAGAACTCAACATAATTTGAAGAGTCCGGAACATCAAACTGTTCCGCTTAATTACAGTAACATGGATGCTGAACAACTAATTGAGGAAGTTTTAGATGACGATCCATTGCAAGAAGCCATGGACGAGCAAAACAGTACATTTATGCCGTTTAATGACAAACCATTGCAAACATCTACCCCAGCTACAGATCCTAGCAAACCAAACACAAGTAATATCAATAGTAACCAATACTGCGGCACCATGAAAAGAATTGAGGCATTGTTAGAGGGACTTGGTGGCAATAATCGTCCCAAAGCAGAAAAACGTATTGTTGCGTATTTGTGTAAATGTCAATTAAAATGTTTAAATAATGAAGACGTCGATGATATCAATATATAAAATCAGCACAAAATTTGGTCAATCAAGGAAAGTTTCTTTAAGATATATACATAAAATTTTTGACAAGTTCGTATAATTAGTATGTATGAAATACATAGTTTGTCCACTATTATAACGAAGTTCAACATTAAAAGCTATTTAGCTATAATAAAGAACAACTATTACTTAAATAAATTTTTTTTTATTAATGTAACATATCTACATATATAGTATATGTATGTTTCCAGTTTAGTTTTGTATTAACATTGAAAGTTAATAAATTTCAATTGGCACGGCTATATGAAAGTAATTAATTAGAAAACAAATATGTAAATATGTATGTATTAAATTTGCATGTATATTTAGCTTGGTATGCGTCATTTATAGATACTTAGTTTTTTGATCGATTCGTTACAATTTCCGTAAGTTTCTACATATAGATAGACATTGGCCCACATGTACATACATACAGTAATGTTTGAATTCATATGTATGTATGTACATAACTATAGGCGTGAATGCAAACTTGTTTAATAATTTATCAGGAATGTTATTGATTTTGGATACCTCCTCAACATGCTCTTTTGTGACTTGTGCTTAATAATTAAAAGAAGTAATATTAAATATGTTTCATCACTTTTGCAATACATGCATTCGTAACATACAATATTTTAAGGTTCATAATTTACTGAAAACAGTGAAATAGATAAGTACGTAGATACTTTTATATGATTGAAGAACATTGTATCTGCAGTAAACATCAGACATGGAGAACACGTATCCCAAAAAGTTATAGCATAAAATAAGTTTCTTTACATTTATAAAACAGATTGTTTCTGTAAAAATGTAATGTACCGTTACCTTTCTTTAAAACTGAAACTTAGATAGACTTTCGCATACGCGGTATATGTATGTGCGTTTACTAGAAAATTGAAATTCGCTGTAGAAATTGATTATAGAACTGTGTTAACGTTTATAAGAGAAAATGATTTTCCGATGCATGAAGTGTAATAATGGTTCTAAATTGTTTTTTTTTTTCAGCGGATGTACAAAGTATTTAGATTAAGGTTGAGAAAACATGATATTTTGGTACGGAATTTCTGATATAAACATTCTGTTGGGTATTTCATAAGTGTGCTGAAGTAATAACTCTTTACATATGTACATATCAGTATCTAACATATTAAAAAATTTAACGAAATACTTCAAATTGTAGCGCATCCCGTTCCAAAGGCAATTTAAATTGTTTCAAATAACCGACATAATCACATTAGTTGGATTTTTTTTTCAATTATAAAATGGATTTTCAATGCGACTGGAAAGTAATTATAATATCGATATATTTAAATTAACGTATTTACATAATGAAAACCATTCCGGTTGGACTAAACTCCAACAAAAAAGTACTTTTTATGTCACAACGGTACTACAGTTTGAGATAATGAATAAAGACGCCTAATTTAATGAATAATTGTCCAAAAAAATGCTACGCATTACTTATTAAAGGTACTTTAAATTAATACTGAAGTTTCCATATCTGGAGTAGATTTGACATACCTATAACACACATATTAGTTATTATTGAGTTCGTTTTGCATGAACTGTGAAAAGGAAAACACTAGACAACAACAATAAATACGTAGAGTTGACTCTATAACAATAAAACACCAAATGCTCCGCACTAATGTATAAAATACATACAACAGGCTTGCAAGCACACCACAAATTCGTATAGACAAATAAAGCAGCAGTAAAAGCAGAAATAGAGACAGCAGCACAGGCAACAGCACCCTTTTTATAAGAGTCACTAACAGTACAAGTGCGAGACATTAACACAAAATTATTGATTGATTTGAAACACACAAAAAATCGATAATTGCAAAAAATAAAAATAAGTTTACTTAAGGGTACCTAAAATTATAAATATTCACTAAACCATGACATAAAAATTTATATGTTGATGTGCGAGATTTATTAATAATAGTTTTATTATGTTGTTTCATTTAAATGCTTTAAATTAGCGCCACTTTGCAAGTATAAATTTAAGTTCCCTTTTTGCATTTTAGTTTTTAACAGATGTCTATTATAATTTTTAAAATTAAGATATTTTTTAACCAATAAATTCACCTTGACTTTGCTGTTGTTAAAAGTTACGTTTTTATTTGTTTTGTGTTAAAAAAATTTATTTAACTTTTTGATGGAAACAAATCTTTGTTTCTATGTTTTTTACTGTATGTATTTAAATTTAAACTTCGTTGTTCGTGCGTGCGTATTCAGTTCGACAGTCAATATAAAAATGTTTGAGAGTCCTTTCTATGTAGTGTCTTTTGTGGTTTATTATAGCTTTTATCTTTGATAAGCAAGTCCTCCTGTTAATGTGCTCTTCGATTTTATTTGTTTGATATATTTTGCGCGCTTTTGCTCTCTCCTAGTAAGACTCTCTGTTTATATTTTTTGCTCTTGATATGTTTGGCAGAAAAATTAACTCAACATCTATACACACACACGTACAAGTATGCATACATGCGTGTATAAAACACCCATAAGCAGAACCCATTCACAATTTCGTCATTACAAATTTCATTGTTTAATATTCTTCTTTAGATATATTCATACATACCTATGAAAGTTAACGATGGTGTTTGTAGATGCACTAAGTTTTTACATAAATATGTACATACTTGAATGGCTGTTGCTTTGTGTTGCTCTTGTATGCATATGTACATGTACTACAATTGTTTGTTGCCTTATTGATTTAGGTGTGACAAGTTATTGTCACCTTATTGTTTCTTTATACCTTGTCTGACTTTTATGCACGTTGAGTAAGTAAATACTTTTATTGGAAATCAATATTACGTGCCTTTATATCAACTTAAAGGATCCGAAAAGTAATAATTTAGCCCTTTGAACAATTTACTGTTGTATTCATAAAAACTATTTGCATGAACAATTTGTTTAAAGTACATTTTTTAGTTAGGTATCATTCGCAGTCTCAGTCGCGTATGCATGTATGTATAGAACGTTTAAAATAAATTTCTAAACAGATATTTTACAAATTAGAATAGTACTTACCATAACTCCCACATAGAATAATGTGTACTTGACATTTTACCCATTTAATAGCGAAATATGTACTTTTAAGTTTGTGATAGTTTGTTTTGGGATTCAAATACAAAATTCATCACAACTTACTTTATTGATAAAATTAAAAAGTCTCCATAAATGAATTTTTTCATTTTTTTATAAAGATATTCTATGTATTTCAAAAGAATCATTCCATATCCCCAATTGACTCTTGTTTAAACATTTTTGAAGGCTTAACCGATACATCTGCGTTTTCAGTGTCATTGACTTTGCGCTTTTCACCCGCCGATTCAACACTTTTAGTATTTTTTTCGATTTCATTCATATCTGTATGCTCTTTTAGAGCTGCCTGTTGAAGAATTGATTGTGCAGCAGAAGAAGTATCACATTTTAGCAATTCCCTCAACATCATTGTGGCATATGCAGCTGACGGTAGACAAAAGTCTAACAATAACGCTTCATATTTTGGCTCCATTCCAACTTTTTTGAAATCTTCAAGGGTTTTGCCTTGCAATATTTCCAAATCGGATAAAATTAAAGTTTCGTCAGGTGTTGAATAGGATTTAAATTCCCATGACATATCTCTCGGTTGTACCACTAATCTACGATAAGCACCCCCCATTGAAAACATTTTATGTTTTAACTTATCGGATGAAAGTCCATAGTTTTCCATAAACTCGTTGTACCAAGAGCCAACGACGTTATCAGGATATGCGATGTCATGACCTGGTAAAGATAATACCATATCGTAGATGGTATAATCCCCACTAGCTATATCTTGCTCGGTCAAATGTCTTACTTTCTTTTTAAATCTGGACCGTCTTTCCCCCTCCTTTTCGTTGTTGTCGGTTGCATCTTCAGCTTCCTTTTGAATTTCCGCCGCTACATTTTCTGTATCTTTCTCATAATTATCGGACACATTTTCTACATCCTTTCCATTGTCTGTTGTATTTTCGTGTTCGTTGTCGTCATTATCGTTTACATTTTCAGCTTCTTCGTCATTATTATCCATTGCATTGTCTGCACCCTTTTCATCATTGTCCTCTTGCTGCTCTTTTGATTGAACACCTTCATCCTCATGTCTATTTCGGTAAACTAAGTCCCCTGGTAATAAGGAAAGTCCGAACTCTTTTATACGCCTTGAAGCGACTTGGTTAAATATCAAACTTTGAAATGCATGAGGATACAATAATAACATATTGCGAGGTATCTATGTTTTTTAAATACCAATATATTTATTTTTTAAGTTAATAAAATTTTTGTGATCAACTTACTTTGCCTAGTGCCCCGGCGTAATCATTTTCACCATTTTGAGCCAATCCATCTAATAACTTTTTTTCTATAAATCTTTCGCCGCGGAATTGCGCTGCAGCTTTCTCAGAATCTCGATCTTTCCACCACATCTCCCGAATTTTTTTTAAAAATGGTATATCATTATCTCTTGGTTTCAAAATTAATTCGCACGCCTTAAATATTTAAAGAATTCATATATGTTTCAAAATTTCTCGTATATAGTATTACCAATTTATAATCGCATTTCAATAGAGCTGCTCCAACTTCGTAAGTAGGTATTGAAGGGCAATTTCCATATCTTTGCAAGCCAAAATAATTAATAAAGCCCTGCTCTTTTACATTATTTAATGAGGTTTCTATATGTTTTTTATCGCCAGTCAAGTTTCTGATAGCAATGCGAAAGCGATTTCCATGCAGGTCTCCCAGTTTCAGGAAGTAACTTTTAAATTTGAAATTTCCAATCGTAACGCCGTTCAAATATTTCACCGTACCAACAATTTGACGAGGAGTGCGTCTTTTAATGCTGAATTTTTGCGTAGTTTTAGCTCTCTTGTCCTTGGTGCCGGCATAATTAACTTGTGATGCCTTTAAACTAAAATAGGAATAGAAAGAGAATGTTTTAAAAAACTTTAATATTTTTACCGACCATAAACATTTTTTCCCATAAGATTGAGGATCTTAATTAATTCATCTCCTTGAAATATCGAAGTAACTGGCGCACAATATCGAGATTCATTTCCGAATGAAATGAAATCTGTAGAATATGTACTTATAAAGGGTTAGTACTGATTTATTATTTATCTAACGATTTGGGATTGCTTTATTTTTAACTATTCTTTCAGATTTTCATTGAGCCTAGAGAGATTTTAGATATTTGGAAAACGATCTTGATTGACCGATTGCCAACATAGAAAAATTTGGAATAATCATTGTAAATAGGTCTAAAAAGTTTTGTTTTCCACTAACCAAAGTAGGTACTTGAAGCGGATAATCTAAATGTTCTTACTTTAATTTGTTTGCAATCGCTGAAGCGACCTCACATGTATCCATGTTCACCTTGTGCACTAAAAAGTGAACAATCTGTTTTGGAAATGCCCATTCATTGCGATCAGGACGGCCTCTCATTTTAAAAACGCGTACGAACTTCTTATTAGGATCTTTGTTACCGCTGTTATCATGTTTAACAGTAGAGGTCACTAATTTTCTTCGGTACAACTGCTTTATTACATTGTGTAAGTAAGTACGTTGCATTTTATCGAAATCTGTAACATCTATAAACAAAGAGGGTTCCTTTGGATTTGCACCGTGTGGAGCTACCATAAGTTCATCCAGTTGTTTCCATATATTTTCATGTACGACATTTTTGAGTGCTTCTTTCGCAGCTTCAGCCTCTTCAAAGGTGAATTCTAGACAAACATATATCATTTTAATTTTTAAATTGAATTGCAATGGTATTGGCAGACTTACTTTCTTTTGCTTCGGGTACAGTGAGATCATCCAACTTCAAAACTTGGCCTGTTATATCGATTTCATTAACATGAAAATCAGAGAAACGTGATTTCAGAATTCCCATGAATCCTTCTCCTTTATTGATATATTCTGTTATACCTGCTTGATCTTCCTTCAAACTTTCTTTAGCCACGAAATCTTCCCTAAGAAAAAAAGTTTAATCAGTTGTTATAATATTCCGTAGTATTTACCCTTTGAAAGCGAATTCATTCTCTGGATTCCTGTTATTGAATGGTCTATCATCACCACGGTTTTCCATCCTTTGTTTGTGAAATTTTTTATTCCTTCTCCTGCCCATTTTGAACTACTTTGAAAGTATCTTAAAAATGCAGACGATAGACGTGTTGTACAGAAAATTCCGTGTTGTACACTGCGACTTTTTTCGAATGTCTCCAAATGCTACAATTAAAAAAACTCTTCAAGGTGATTTGACAGATAGATAGCGCAAGTAAGTGAAAAGTCTACACCATAAGCTCGATTCCCCACGTTGCACATGTTCCTTCCGGACATGAAGAACCACACAAGTGTAAGCCCCGTAAACATCCTAAACTCAAACAAAGCTCGTAGCTGTCCACTAAAAATGTATTGTTGCATATATCACAAAATATATATTCAGAACATATAAGATGCATATCAAACAAAACAGCTGATGCATATTGATAATGCGGTTAATTGTTGCAACGAGATGGTTAAGTTGACGCCGAGAAAATTTGCATCAGTAGGCTCCGAGATTCAGTTTTTATCTTTGTACGCTTCTTTGAAGAAAGCAAAATATATTAGTAAACGAAATGGTTTATATCCATTTTCCTTCAAATTTAACAGAGGAAGAACACATGCTCCAAGCTAAATATCAGAAACTAAAGAAAAAGGTTTTAATATTGACATAATAATCTTGTTTGACGGAATCTGTTGACAATATATTTTGTTGTTGTTTTTTAGAAAAAAGCGCTACAGCTGATGAAAGCCCCTAAACAGGAAGCAGAAAAGCCAACACTTAAACGTCCAACTGATGCTCGGGATGCTAGAGAAGTTGCACGTAAGCTTATCAAAAGCGGAGCTATTCCTGCTATACAAAAACAGCAGACAAAACAAGACCAAACTTCTTTCAAACGACCGAAAGGACAAGAACGAAAACGTCCAATACCAGACACCTCAGTGGCTGCCTATCAGCCTTTCTCGTCAACACAGAACGATGTAGCACAGGAAACAATTATAAGTGAAATTATAAAAGAAGAACCACGTATACAAAATCTTTATCAACATTTCGCTTCTGAACGGGATCGCGAGGAGCGTGGTTTAAATGACAAAAACTCTTCAGATACAAATCAAAGCGATAAGCCACGAGCTGGAAATACCATATTTGTATCTGGTAATAAAGTAACTGAGGAATATTTGAAGAAGACCTTTAATGAGTACGGTAATATCGTAAATGTTTCTATGGAAATTGAGAAGGGGTATGTACTGAGTAGCAAAATATTTATATATGTGTACATGGGTTTTAGAACAATTGATATCTTTCAGTCGAGGTTTCGTCACTTTTGCCAAACCTGAATCAGCCGATCGTGCAATAGCTGAAATGCATGGAAAAAATGTAAATGGAATTAATTTACAAGTACAACTGGCACGACGACAACCTCAAATAGAGCCCATAAATGATGCTTCATCGTCTGCCGTCTGGTCTTCTATAGGTAAAATTTAATACCCAAAAAGATTTTGTTTATTAAATTAATATTTATTTCATTTGCGTTGTAGCTGCCAGCAAATCTCAAAAAGGTAGCCATAAAGACCGGCGACAAATGGTTCAATACGATGAAGACTTCTTACTTTAAAATACATATTTACATAATTTAGTTTAAACAATAAATTTAGCAAGTTACCACATAATCCAATCATCATTGCACAATACATCATTCATCAATTTCAAGTCAAATTAAAAAGAAAGCCGTTCAAAAATTCTAAGGTAATTTTATTATTTTATGTTAGGTATAACACATATTCATAGCAACAATTATTAATGAAATCACAGACTTAATTCGCAAAACCTACCCACCTTTTTCGCATAAACTTAATATTCATACTAAACACTACCGAAAGTAAATAAAAATTTCCCAAGGATCTGTTAAGCTGAATGTGATGATCGATGTGAAATATGATCATAAGTTATGTATGTATTTATTTACTTCGTTTTCGTAAATTGGGAAGCATTAACATCGTATGTGAATCCTCCAATATATAATACTGAAATCGGAATTGCAAAATTGATGTTTCTTTAGGATTACTTTGCATTTCTATTGGATAGCACATGTTTTTGCATTTAAATTACAGTTTCATACAAATTCGGAATCTATTCAAATCGAATTACTCAGTAACCCAGCTTTCAAATTCAAACTTTCAATCGTTTTAAATGTTTGATATTATAAAAAACATTTGTAAAGTTTTTTGCGTAGTTTCGAAATCATCTGATTTTCTCCGTTAATTGTATACCAGAATCTGTATTTATTAAGTGTGTTGTTTTTTGCTGTTTATTTAAGGCTTGCGGATATACTATATGTATGTACATAAAAATTATTCATTAAAATTACAATTAGAGCTAATCTGACGGTGACATTCATACTTATATGATACTTGAAAAGAGAGCAAAAAGAAATTTTTTGAAATTTTGTTTTTGTGTATACACAATTTTATACTTATACAGTATAAGTATAAATATATTTCGAATCGTGTGAATGTCACCGTCAGATGAACTTAATTTATAATTTTAATGCATAGTTTTTTTTCATACAAATGTTAAACATTTTTAAAGCCAAAACACAGCATGAGTTTCTGTGCATAAATATTTTAAAATTTCTTTTTGCTTTCCATGTAAATTTCAATTGAATTTCAATCGATTAATGTGCTTCTCAAACAAATTTACAAAGTATCGGTGCTCAGATCCGTTTCCATTGCTGACTGTACACGACTTATACATTCTTATAAAAAGTACCATCGTAGTTAACCATGGAAAATTTCACAGAAGAGGAGTATATCTATGCAGCTATCTGATGTGTAGAAGTGAACAAGTACGAGTGTAAAACAAATCTCAAAAGAAAGTGAACGACCAGTGGTTTGGCTGAACATAAAAAGTTATTGCCAACGAGGCTTAATGTTGACTGATTCATAGCTGTTTTGCGACTGAATGATTTAAAAAAATTAAGTCTCAAGTCTAAGCATATATTTTATATATTTTCCAAATGGTTCTGGTTCTGGGTCGGTGATGTTAGTACATCTTTGATTTCGATGTGCGTTTCCTAACCGTGTCTCACCGAGAATGCAAATATTTGGCCACAACTGCTTATCTCGACCAGACCAGAACCACAAAAACAACTTGTGGGTCGCGAACGACACTGGCTGTTCTATGTGAAATAGAAGAAATGTCAACGATATCATATAACCGTCGATGTGCTTACTTGTACAGGCGAACGCTACACCGTCATGATAAACGACATATTATTGCCTGAATTTAATGAGTCGGACTTGGTGAGCATGAGCCACAATGGATATTGTGAAGGAGGCGTTTCCTACTGGCGCAATCTTCCGGTTTGGAGATTTGTCATTATATGTTATGAAAAAAAGAAGTTTCTCAGATTCATCTTTAATAACATTTGAAAATTATTAGCGATGAAGAATCAGTAGTCAATGTCATAAAGTAGGAATTTTATCACAGCGAAGAAGTGCAATTTTTTTTTTAAAACCTGTATAATTTTTGATTACTTGTTAACAAAATTATGTGCTCTCAGCCATCTCCTCGAAGTCAATATTTCTTAAGTACGTATCAATTATAAATAAACCACGCATTAGTTTTGTTCTTCTGGTTCATTTGCAACAAAGCTTGAGCTCAGTTGTTTTGATCAGTTTTTCAACTCTCGTATTTGTTATCTTACCTCTTTCAAACCACATTTATAAAAGGCATTAATGAGTGTATCCCGATACAAAAATATTTTGATATTCAAGTTTTATTTCCAATTTATTATTTATATTTTGTTCAATAAGAAAATCTAAATTTCAATAACTACGGTCAATAATTTTTATTTGTTTATATCAAACTTTAACAAATAACAATAAATGAGGGTAACAATTTACTTTTAAACATAGGAAAACGGAGTAAAAAAGTTATTTGACTGTAAGAACTGTATATTTATGACAAATATAAATTAATAAGTATGAAAAGTAATTATAATCATAATAATATTAATAACAGGAGGCCATGACCCTAGTCAAAGCAAAGCATATTTTGAAAGTTAAAAAAGAGTATTTTGTATGGAAAGACTGGTTTTTAATCCTTAAAGTATACTTTGTTTATGACTATGAGTAGGAGCCAATATGTATCGATGATGTTTGATGAATATTATATGTAACATAAAAGAATGAAATTGCTGTCAAAAGTAGCAAGCAAATGTTACATTTACTAAAAAGTTCGAAGTGAATACGACTGATTAAATTGTTTTTGTTTTTGGTAGAAAAATCTGTTTATCGTTTAATTTTTATTAATTTTAAATTTACTGTAGGTTTAATGTAAATTTCGTTGATCTTACCTAGTGTGTATGCGAGTGAGTATTTTTGTTTTGTTTATACAATAAAATTTGTGGTCATGGCGAATTTGAATTTATGTCTGCATTCAGCAATCTGGATAGGGATGCTTTTTAAAGTAAAAAAGTAGTCTATGATCCAATCACACTCAATTAAAAGGCCACTTTAGTAGTTGTATAAAATATACATTGCAAATCCTTTCTGTGCTTTCTGATAAATTAGCGTCCTTCTTGTCCAGGTGGATTAAAGTAATCCCAATGATGCGTATGAATGCTACGACCGCTCATTAAATATAGTAGAACAATAAATGTTATTACCATGAAAAGAACAACCAAAGCAGGAACTTGTCTATTGCGAATATCCGTAGCCTCTACTTCTACTCCGTTTTTGTCTTCTCGACCATGGATGTAATTTGTAAGTTGATTGATAATTTTGCAAAGGAAGAGACTGCAAGCTGTAATAAATTTGCGTCCAGCTTTGGTAACACTTTGATTTTCGTCGGAGGAGAGTGAGCGTGTACTACGTGTTCTTCGTCGCAGATGAATGTCGTCCTCAGTTTCACTTGATTTTTTGCCTTCGTGTTCGGATGAGGATGAACGCCTATGATGACGGCGATGGCGTAGAGGCGGTCTTATATCTAAATTAGTATCTTCGGCAGCTCCAGCTGCTGCCCGGTGCAGATTGTAAAATGCTAAAGGAGCCAAGGATTGTAAATATTCGGCTGAAGGAAAGACTGTTTGTGGCAAAGGCGTGACTGTGGGAATAATTTCTTGAACAGTTTGATCTGTTTGCGTTTGTTCATCGGTGCTGGTAATATGAGCTGGAGGCAGTTGCATTTGATCTCGTAATCGTGGTGGTTTTGGTGGAGGTACTATGTCTCTAACTGGACTCGTACTTAAATGTTCAGTACTACTTTGTCGACTAGTCTGTGTTTCAGTAGTTAAATGTTGTGAACGTTCTTTTTGGCGTACTTGCTCGACTATATTTTCAATGAGGCCGGGGGGCAGTTCAATATTTTGTACGACTAAATTACCGGATTTACACTCCAACTCGTCGGAACTAATTTGTTGGCCGTGCAATTGGGACACCATTATTTGACCCGCTTGTAAAGCATGAACTCTCAGTCGTTCGACTTCCAGATCACTTACACGTGCTGGCAGTTGATATTTTGCTGGTAATTCAGTTTGCGCAATTGTTTGCATTGGTGCCAACTCGGTATGAGTTGGAATAAACTGATCTGGTTTTGTGGAAGAAATTTTAGAAGACATTGATTCTTCAATTCCTGGGGATAACTCCGGCATTTTAGCAACACCTGCACTTGATATTGTTTGCTTAGCTGCCCCAACTGGATCATCGAACGTTAGATTGGCTGGTAACTGTTCTATAGTTGTTGTCGACTTTCTACGTGGAGGTGGCTGCGGAGGTTCAGGCTCTGACATTTCTACTTCGGATATGGTAAGTTCTTCCGGTTCTTCTTGAATTTCACTTAATACGGCCTCGTCTCTGATTTCAACATCCGATATAATTTCTTCTAGATCTGAGCGTGGCTCTTCTTCCCTATCGCTTGGTCCCATTTCTCTATCACTCATTTTGATTTCCTCTCTAGACACGCTAGGCGATGGCTCTTGGGAGGTAGTTTGAGTTTCCATTAATTCACGACCTATAGCATCCAACTCGTCTCTATATCTTTGTAAAGTTTTTTCGACTTCTTCGTCAGTCTGTTGAGTTTCTGGATCGGAAGTTAAAATGCCTAGGGCTTCGTCTAGTTCAGCAGAACTGGGAGCATAGGATGCTTCACTTACAGCTAAATTGTGGTAATCTTCTTTAGTATCGGATACACTATGCTGGGAACTATCAGTTAAAAGACCTTCGCGGCGCAGTTCCTCTTCTTCCAATTCTAAATCATCAATGGGTCTCACAATAAGAGAAGCTTCCACTACTTCAGTGTTATCTTTCTGAATTGGAGTTGTTGATTGACGTTCTACAAGTATGGCAGAGGGTGTCTGTGGTCGACTCAAAGACTTTGATCTATCGGCCTGGGAGGATGCTCTGGATTTTTCCGAAAGGCTTCTTTGATTAGCATCTCTAAAACGCTGTAAACCTTTGGCCAATTGTTCGCTGTCTATTACCTGATGATTAACGTTGAGTTCCTTTGCTAGTTCCTCTTGTAATATTTCTTCAACCGTTTTGGTTGGACGTACGCGGGGCTCGATTATCTTCATATCATCGGTTATTTCAAATTCTTCACAAATAAAGTCATCTGGCAGTGGATCTGTCTGTGTGTAGGCTTCAACTTCTTCAACATGCCTGGGTGAATCGTCTCTCCTTTCGAAATTACCATCCACAACATCAACAACGTCTTCGCTGTCATATGAATGATATTCTGGCAATGCTTCGGATCCCTTACTGATCGAACGTTGACGTTTTTCTCTCGGAGGCCTTGGCGGTGGCGGCAATGGTCGATATTTCATTTTATTTATTACCTCACCTGATTGCAGGTTGCGCTCAATCAAACCAGGCTCTTCATAATCGTCCTCATAACTAAAATAATCAATTAAAATATATGAAACTTGCCTGCATACTTTATTTACTTGCATCGAAATCTACGATCGCTTTCAATGTGAAGTTCAATGCAAGTGTTGGTAACCAAGAAATATTTTATAGATCGACTCATGCCAAATTCAAACGAAAATAACATAAATACATACATACATTTAAAAAATCATACCAACAATTAAAGAAGCTTGAATTAAAAGTAATTAACAGTCACCATGTTTATTGGTGTCTTTTGTTTGTTTTATCATGTGAATAAAATAAAGTAAATTTTATTTAAATAAAAAAGAAAACAATATTGTGTGTAAAATGATAAAGCTAGTAAAATAACAGTTAAATAATTAAGGAACTTAAAACACAAATTTTTAAAATGAGCTAAACTTTCATAATAATTTTAGTACTACCCTCGTATATCATTGATTAGTCATACTGCTGTTAAATTTCTTTATATGTTGTGTTTATGTATTCATTATCAATGTCAGCCTTAACGCAATGCTTTGTTAAATACTCTGAACCAAACCAGTACACAGTGGGACAGAATCAAAATATATTGCAAGTAAATCGGTTGCTTTTGAGTGTCTATTACAAATTTTACATTAACATAGCAGCGTCATATTCGAGTTGAAATTTTGATAGAGAAATTCCCATTTCACTTAGAGTCGCATCTTTCATGCTCTCTCGCAATGTTTATGGGAATATTTTTGTCACAGTATTTTGGCGCTGCTCCACGGTGCATTATCAAATGTGGTGAATGTGCAGTTCAATCCACCAATAAATATTATGTCTAGATATTTAGATCGATTGTTTGAATAAATATAAATATTTTTGTTTATAAATGAATTGGAAAATTGTTGATACTGCCGAATGCTAAGAGTGTATGTGTGTCAACAGTCAACATTGTTAAAACTATTTAGTTAAGCAAAATAAAAACAATAAATTTGTAGCGGTGTGTGTTAAGAACAAATGCATTAGCAGCTCCTCAGGCGTAAAATATCTTACTTTGGTTGAGCATCTAAACTAAGAGCTGATTTCCGTCCCGTTACCGTTATCACATCTGATGCAGGTGTGTAACCTCTTGGTGGGGGTGGCCGCTCGGGTGGTGGTGTGCTTCTTTTAGTTCGCATGATTGGCATCGTTGAGAAGCGTTCGCCAGGAGAACGTGAAAACTTTTTGCGTCTTGCTGGAGGTGTAGGTTTTGGTACTGGTTCTTTGCGTACGACAGCATATCTGCAAATAGATTTTATAAAGTGGAATTAATTTTAAACAAAAACTCCTAGAAGTGTGCACGTGATGTTTACTTACCCATCATTTTCCATCATATCGATGACGTACTTTTCGCTTTCATGAACATCTTCATTTTGTTCAAATGAAATGGCACCTCGTGATTGACGCTCTTCTAAATCGAAATTCGATGCCGACTTACGTGCCGAAACAGTGTCAGAGTATTTATCCGGGGTGGCAAGTGGCACATGGCGATACTCATGTTCGGTGCGATAAATAACGATCTGTAAAAGCAGAGAGCGTGACATTTCAAAACTATATTGTCTTAGTCTATAACTTACATCTTCCGTTGGTTGTAAGAAGCTGTTTGACACTGAGCGTCCCCCAAAACCGTTTATATAAGAATCCATCTCCATGGAAGTATCGCGGCGTCTCTTTTGTCGTCGTGGTGGTAACGGTTGCAGTTGTTCATGTTGATGTGGTATATTTTCTTTTTCCGACGTATTTAAATTGTTCCAATCTCCAGTCTCATCCCTGTCTAAAGGATCGTGCAGATATTCCTCGTCCATATATTTCCTACTGTCGATATCTTGACTCTCCATTGAATATTTACTGCGACTCCTTCCCTTACGTAGGGGTCGTCTAGGTGCTCCAAAATAATCACTTCCATTGTGGGACATTGAAAGATCATCACCATAATCGCTTCTTTGGCCATCGAATTCTTGAGAAACGTTGTCGGGAGCAAATGCTTTATGAAGTCTCCGTGGTTTTGGTGGAGGCACGTCATAATCGGCATAAGGAACGTTTTGGCCAACATGTTGCAGAGCATTGATGGGCTTGTCGTGATCATCTCTGAACGCATTTCTTATGTATTGATTGATTTCAATGTTATCTTGTGATATGCCACGTTTTCGTAAAAAGAATTCGTCGTCCCCAATCTCCTCTAGCACAACTTTTTTACCTGAACTAGCTGTCGACTGGGTTTCCTGCATTCCAATATCATCGGTTTGGAATTTATTATAACTGGCTTCAGCTTCTCTTTCGGCTTTGCGAAGTAGAGTGTTTTTCTGTATGTCTCTTTCTGTCCACCCAATGACTTCTTTGCTATCTTCTGATCTAAGATCAGAATCCTGATGAACTATGGGCCGGCGTTTGAATTCGCCCGATCGTAAATTAGATATTTCATGTATTGCACGATTTTCTTCATCAAACTCAGCGAATTGTTTGTTGTCTGTAACAGCTCCTAAGATCCCTAAGTTTGTTTCCTCACTCACTTCGTCTTCCAGATCATCTCTCATGCGGCGTTCCAGAGAAGATTCTCTATCGAAACTTTCCTGTTCACTGCCATAACGTCGATAGCGGGAACCTTCGCTATCATTATAGCTGACATCGGAAAACTTGTCAGCCCAACGGGAACGCACTGGACCAGGTCCACGATCACCTTGTGGAGTGCTAGAGGACTCTAATGAGGGTTGTGTCTCCGAGCTCGGTACAATGCTGGTAGCTTCTGTAGCAGTAGCGGTACCAAACGAAGATTCCACTTCCACCGGTTTCTTTTTACGCAACGCTCTCGGATACGTACCAAAATTGAATTCAAACAGTTTCTTTTGTGCAACTGGGCCTTCTTTTGCCTTTTGTACAGACTCCGTAACATCCACACCAGATTCGTCCTCGACATGTGTGCTGTCAGGCTCTTTAAGAGATTTACTTCTTCTCAATTTTATGCTCGTCATCTTCTCGGGCAATTTGAATTTACTCATATCCGGCTTGTTGAATTTTGTGAACTCCGGTCGTTTAAACTCTTTAAATCTTGACATATCGGGTCGCTTCATTTCAGGCATTTTTATTTTAGAAAATTCTGGGGCTTTAAATTTTTTGCGTTCCTTAGCTTTGGGACTGCCCGAGGGTATTTTTTTAGGAGCTGGCTTTAGTTTAGTCTTAAGTTTTCCTGCTTGATTCTTAAAACCGGCTTGCATTCGTCTAGTGCGATCTTGGGCAGAGGCCATAAACCCTTTCTTCTCCGCCTTTCCGATTTGATCGCTATCAATAACAACATCTTCAGTGTCTACTGCAGCAACTTCAATTTCCATGTGTGGTGTCTTTGTCATTACGGTTTCGAGTGTAGAAAAGTATCGATCCTCCATTTCCTTTTGGATATCCTCCGCCTGCTTCATGGTATCCACTTCGGGAGTTGTGGTTTGAGTTCCATCCGGAGATACTTCCTTGGGCTCAGAAGATGCCTCTTCTGTCGGAGATGTTCCAATGGGTTCGTATTCATGTTCGCTATAAAAAGAACGCAAAATTATTGTAAATCTCTAGAGGCGTAACTACAATTATATCCCATTGATCTAGTTGGGAAAGCGGAAGGGTAATGTAAAGATGATTATGGTGAACAAAAAGAATATCCCAAGTTTTGTGTCATGTTGTACATACACACGTATATCAAGCATTGGTATAGGTGTTATGGGGATCGGTATGTGGGAAAAGGCTGTTTTCGGTAAAAAAAAAATAAATGAATGAAAATAGTAGTGAATGGGTGGGTAGCTGGTGTATATTGTTTTCAAAGCAAGAAGTCGGTAGTTATATTCACACGGAGATATTTTTAAATTTAGCTTACCGCAAGCGATTAGTTCTGCCGATTGATTCTTGTTTATTTTGAGCTTTTGGCAATGCAGAACTTTCAAACTGACTTAAACGTGATTTGTGCTCTTCAAAGTTAAAACTAACTGTTTTTGTCATACGTTCGATTGTAAGGTTGTCTTGGGAACCACCCATGCGATGGCGGTCGGAAGATTGAGTACGACCATCATAAAAATCACCCGTTTGATCTTTGTATTGCAATAATGGGCGCTGCTCGGATGGCGATCTTACGTTACGCATTTGCCTGCGTCTTTCTACTGACAAATTGCGATTAATGCTTCCACTGCTATCCATCATAATGGGAGCAGAGAATAGTGGCTTTCCCTGTAACTCGGGATGATGGTGTATTGATGACTCTTTGCTGCTTCTCATATCTAATCCACGATCTTGGCTAGACAGCTCAGAACGACTGAGTTGCTTGTCAGCTAAAAATTGTGAACTGCCTTCGACGGAACGCCCTATTATAAGTGGGACAAACGCTTGTCCAATGTTCATGGATACCCTATCGGGTTCGACGAGTTCTTCATGGCTACTAAATGATTTCGGTACAGAAGGTGATTTGCTGAGAGGAGGTGGGGGTGGAGGTGGTTTGGCGGGTTTGGTGTTGTACTGGTCCATATCGTCGACTTTGAGGGAAAACGTTTCAACTACTTTAATAGACATTGGCTCAGCCTGAGGCTTGTTAGTGACGGCTGCGTTTGTTCCAGAAATTACAGAAAACGCGGTTGATTTTTCCTTAGAAAACATTGACATAAATTTGCTGGATATTGGCTTGGCTGGCGAAGGTGATTTTTCTCGCATTGGCGACTTTTCTTTTGAAAACATGGACGAAAATTTAGTTGTGGATGCTGGCGGTGGTAGTGGAGATGGTGATTTTTCTCGCGCTGGAGACTTATCTTTTGAGAACATTAAAGAAAACTTGGAACCTCTTCGAGGAGGAGCTGGCGAAGGAGATGTTTCACGTGCTGGAGACTTTTCTTTTGCACTAATGGCGTCATCATATTCGTCCTTAGGTTTTGCAGAGAAAAATGTTTTAAGTCTTGTTGTGTAAGAGGATTTAGCAGGGTCTTCCATGTTGCCTGTGCTCGGTGCAGTCTTTTTAGTTCTTGTTGGGGATGATTGTCTTTCTGGTGAATGGCCACGCTTCAGATGATGGTGATTTTCTTCTGGCAAATTGAGGTTATCCATTGGTAAATTTTGTAATTGCCGTGCTGGAGATGATTCATGATAATTGTGTTTTAGGCTTTCGCCATTGTTGGTATTATTCGAACTGATGTACCTGGAAGGAGATGGTAAACGGTTTCTTGCAAGTGAATCTAGATGTTTAGTTGGTGATTTTTGTCTTTGAGCCTTAACTTCTTCTTCCTGAATGAGTTTGTCAATATCAACTAATGGAACTTGACTGTTAATATCAATCCGAGTTGCTTCGTTTAACTTTAAGGTCTCACTCGGAACTTCAGTAACCAGAGGAGGACTCATACGTTCTATTTGAATGTTATCTCTTATATCCACTAAGTTGTGAGCGGAGGTGATGGCTTCTAATTCGGTAACTGTTTGTTGCAGTGGATCTAATGAAGCATTTGTTATGGTTGAACGAATTTGATTTGGGTCAGCAACAGTAGATTCGTTCGGTGAGGTTCTATATTTGGACATATCAATAGGACGATTCTGGGGTAATACCTGTGCAGTTGACTGATAGCCTTTGCGATCATCAGGTCTCATATAATCGGTAGACATGGGCGGTTTGGCAATACGAAAGTCTAAATGCTCAGGCGATGCTGATCTAACTGGAGATAAATCTCCAATATTTTGATTTGATGTAGACGTTTGCGGTACCAACTGTTCAACTGTTGTTATGCCGTCTCCACTTGTCTTATATTTAGACATATCAATTGGACGATTTTGGGGCAACACCGCTGATTCCAGTGGATAAGCGGATATATTTTCTTTATTATCTTCCGGCCTCATATAGTCAACTGAAGTGGGTGGTTTTGCTCTACCAAATCCCAAACCACCAGGTGGTGAAGTTGATCGTAAAGGTGTAAAATCCCTTGAATAAGATCGGCGCCGATCACCCATCGCTTGCAAAGAAGGCGATCTGATGTCACGGGTAAATATTGGAGGCTTGTCAGTCATCTGCGGTAATGGAGTAGGAGTTATAACATTTATTTGTGGAGAAAATGCTGAAAGATCCATGTTAGACGATCTTCTACTGCCGCTTGCAGATCGCTGATCACGTCGGCCGTAGGGTATTCGTGGAGGAGCGATATTAATATCGGCTACATATAAGTCTTGTTTGGATGGAGAACGTGAGATGCGTCTCAATGATCTTACACTGTGCACAGATGTAGTCTCAGGGTCCCTTAACATTCTGTCTACTGAGGTAAAACGTTGCCTCTGTAAGGCGGGCATAACATGTGGATCATCATCGGAAATGCTTCGCACAACTAAACCTCTAGTTCGCGCCGTCTCTTCTAGCTCTGGATATTTTTCAACAAACGATATGTCTACAGAAGTTGAAACCCTATCCCATGGATGTGTTTTTCCACCACTACGCACGGACATACGGTCTGGTTCTGGTTGAGTAATGCGATCACCTGCCATGAGCCTACGATCTGATATGGGCTGCGAAATCATTGCTTGCAATTGAACGTTGCTGTCCATATTGCCAGCTTGGCCCATAGAAAATTGTGGACATTCAAGATCATGATGAAAGTCCAATTTAGAGCTCGGTCTTGAGTCAACTGGATTTATGCGCTCAGGAAGCAACGAATCGCATTGAAAATATTGACAGGCACAACGTACATCTAGTGTTATCCCACTTGAACTTTCGTTACGTGACACAAAATGTTTTTTTTCGAGCGGTAAAGCTCCAACCGATGCCGATCTTCTAGCGCTCATGATGAGAAAAAATTAAAATGCTTGAAAAAGCTCACCTCTTTCTTCTTTTATTATTTATTTATTTTCGTTTGAATTTTGCAAAAATATTATTATTTGTTCTGTCCACATACGAGTATAATTCGGACAGATACCCACATATTGTTTTATTTATATTCGTTAGTTTTTTCCGTTGGTTGGTTGGTTCGTTTTTGCGTTTGTCGCTTGCATTAACTTGTTATTTGGGCTATTTTTATAAATTTTCATATTTGTTCCGAGGGTGAAAGCAAAGTAACTATTTGCATGCATTTGTTTAATATTTTTCCAATTTCATCGAATCGGAATTAGAGCACACAAATAAATCATTTTCATATTTTAACAATAATTTTGCTTTTGATATTAAACTCTGCACTTTGCTTTGATTTTTTTAAATTATCTCAGTTTACTTATTATTTAGTAAATTATGAAAATTTTAGTTTACTATATTAAGACTAGAAAATAGCTTTCGTTTCGACCGTTAATGCCCATCTTAATTGCTGCGAATATCGGCCAGGACTGAAAGCTTTTTTTGTCAAAACCAAAAATTCAGTAGCATTAGAAAAATCAAAAAGCACTTGAAATATTTCGTATTTTTGTCGTCGATTTGTGCCGTGTCTCTGAGTTATAATAAATTTGCATACATACATACATAAATATATGTACTTATGTAGTGTGTACGTGTGTACATTTATGTGTAGGAATGGATTAGTTTGTGTGTTTGTTTGCCGTTTTGTGCATGACATATTCTCCTTGGATTTTTTCATGTCCGATCCGATCCGTTCAGCGAGCATATTTCTATGTTCACTTCAGACTACAGAACACTTTTGTCACTTATCACCTACTCACACATGCATACATACTTACATATAGACATATTAATTATATATTCTTCAATCATTTTTTGTCTTCATCATCATTATTTTCATCTTCATTATGAATGAGTGCATGCTGTTAACTTGTTGATTTTGCACGGCGTTTTTGTGACATGTACTTATTTATTTATGTATGCTAACTTGATCGGTTTAGTATCTTTGAAGTATTTCTCTTTAACTGTTTGGCTATACCAACATTTTGAACACCCGTTGCAGTAATGAAAAACTTGTGATTTTCATTATTTGTTTGCTTACGTTCCGGTTTTCATTTAATAAGGTCGACCTTAATTTCGAATTCAACCTCCATGTAAACCGTTTGATCATAAAATATTACTGTTTATCTACTGGAAGTAGTTCGCTCATGTGGGAAAACTCGCTGCTAGCAGGAGCGAGCTTTGTCATTTATATTGAAGATCTTGATCTTGATGTTTCTCTCTCACTCAGGATATTCAATTGCAGCGCCGAAAATCGTGTATGCCGTTTGTGATTGATAAAATTTGAGATTTATACACCATTTCCTTATGACCATATGCTCGCTTATACATAAGTATATATCACATGCCACCCGGATTTTTAAATTTATAAACGTTTAATACAAGTAAAGAGTGATTTAGCAACTTGCTTTGTTTTCGTGTAACATGTGACTGTTAGACATGTTCAGTTTTGAATTTTATTATAATGATCGGTTAAGAAAGTGCATCGTTAGTTTGGGCGACTTTGTGAGGCGGCTATTAGAATCTTGCTGACAGAGAAAAATATTGTGACTATGCGCCAGTGTTGGTGCTGACCGTGAATTATAGATTCGGATACATTTCCTTAAAATGTAAGACTTGGATTCGGCTGGTGGCAATAAGCCGGTTTCATATGCCACTTAGCACGTGAAATAATGTTGCAATTGAGAAACTGAACAGTTTTATTTCACGTTTAGGGTCGGTCAATTGGCCGTCTAGATCATGAGATTTAACATCTTTCAACCATTTTTGGTGGGGTTATGTTGGAGAGAGTATTTTAAAATTGTATCCAGCGTATGAACCAATTGAGGTGCAGCAGTACAAGAAATCAGTTTGAAACATAGATCGTGCGTTTTCTTAAATCAAATCCGTAAGCTCTTAAAAAATCACCCATTATCTTTGTATGAAGATATGAAATCAAATGTAGTAGTTTGAAGTTATAAAATATTACAGCCATTGAATGTATTTCTATGTACAGTTGAATCTCGAAAAGCTAATCGAATTGTAGCAACATTAATTAACTATTAACAGCTGTTTTCGAAAACCGCTACAATTTAATTTTAGTTTTTTACCACTTGTTAGGTGGCGTAGTTAAATGTGGTGCTTATCATTGAATTCTTAAATATTTTTTGGTTAATAAAGAATAGTTTGGATTAAAATTAAAATTGCCCTGCATGACAAAGTCGTTCCAAAAAGAAAAGAAAATAAATGATAAAAAAAATCCAATAAATTAAATAAAAATTATTTCCGATAAAAAATGGGAAGATGACAAATATTCTGACAATAAAACTAAAATCAGATGATAATTATTTTTGAAAAAATATCGTAAAATAACAATTATATTTCGATTACTATTTTAAATGTCATGATTGTTCGAGTCCTGGTTCTTCCTTATGAGCTTTTTTAATATGTGGCGTGTCTACTTTAGGTACAACATAATCTAAAGACAATCCTTTTCCATGAACAGTTTTATTAATTTTTTTTGAAATCGCTTTCTTTCTCTGAAATTCGATTAACTTTTCGAGATTCTCTTGTGCATACATTCTCGTATAACATGTAGACTGGTCGACCCCATGTGCAATGTTGAGGTTAGTTGATGAAAATTGCAATTGGAATGTGTGTACATAAATCTTAATAAACATAAAATATGTCTGCATTTAAATAAAAATAGACATGAGACAAATGTGGTTCCCAGCAATTGAGTTTCTAGTTGCCGCATATTTCAATCGTTGATATCATTATTTGGATGGGACAATGCAAACACGTACAAACAGACATGCGTTACAGTATACGACTAAATAAATGTTTTATATCGGGTGATTCATCATGAGGTTTGATTTTCAATAGGCTTTTTTTCGCAGAGCCCGCATGAGTAATATCAAACTGATTTGTCGTTTTACTTCAGTGTGGGAAAGGCACGACACCACAACATCGTCTCTCCAAGCTTACATTCGTGTAAGATAGTCGATCTGTTGGAAGGCATCCCAAACGTAGTCAAGAGAATATAGGAGCTAAAGCTGAGAGTATACGCGAAGATCGCGGTGCAGCGATTCGTCACATGTCCCAGCAGCTTAGCTTGTCGTATTCGACTACTTGGCGGAATTTATGTAGGTATCTCGGCCTTAAAATGTAAAAAATTCAGTCTGTGCAAAATTAAAGCCAGGCAACTTAAATTTGCGTTTTGTTGAGAAATCATTTTGGAGACCGCATTTTTTGACATTTTGCTACGGTAAATTGGCCACCTTGATCGTGCGATTTCACACCTTTCGACTATTTCCTCTGGGGATATGTAGACTGATTTCTTCAGGAATAAGACTTCAGCTATGGATGCTTTGGAAGCCAAAATTGTTCGTGTTATTCCGAATGAGCCGCCTCAGACGTAGCCACGGTCAATATATACAAGATAATCACATTGAAACAGCAAATGCCATGAATTTTTCTTTCAATCGATAATACAAATTTCTAGATCACTTTTAAATGTGCGTGTTTAGTTCACATTAGAAATCAAACCTCACGATGAATAACCCGATACAAAATACAAATTTCTAATAAAATACTTATTAATAGCTGAAAGGTGATTCTGCAAGACGTTGCTTAACTTAACAATAATTGAGGTAACAAGATAATTTAGTTACATGTCGATGGCTCATCACCTGGGCGAAGTATTTGTTTAAAAAAGTTGCTTTTATTCTTACCTCTATTTTTTACATGATGGCTTTGGAAGAAAGTAGGCATATGCATACATACATGCGAGTGCATATGTGTGTATGTATGTGTCTTTATCTATCTACTACTACAACAAGGCTTAAAACAAAAGTAGGAGGTGGAGGTACAGCGACTAGAGCTGGGCTTTTGTAATCGATTAGAAGGATTGCGGGTGGTTATTTGCTTGCGATAGCAAAATGTTAGTAACAACTTTTTTTGGAAGGTGAATGTGTATTTTCTGAAATAGTATTATGTAGAGTGAGAGAGAGAGAGAGAGAGTGAGAGAAAGTAAATAATATAGAATATAATAAAGTAGTGAATGGTGCTCTTTTGTTTAAATAATAACGTGGAAAAGAAGAGTAAAAAGAAGAAATCAAATTGAATCTGTTATGAAAATAGGAGGAGCAGATTTTTGAAGCGTTACTGAATGATTTTAAATATACTGACTTGTTTGTATTTTTCCATTTGGTTGCTTCCTTTGTGGCTTGTAGTTGTTCGGCTGTTAGTTCAATGTCTTCGCGATGCGGTTCAGCTTCATCTTCAACATGAGAAAATGTCACGACCTTCTTTTCGGAAGGTGCGGGTGAAGCTTCCTTTTTAAGAGACGGTTTCTGGTCTTTTGGTAAATCATTTTCTTGCTGGACAATTAAATTTACTTGTTGTGCAGAGTTATCGTCGACTTCCTTGTCAGTCTCTTCCTCGGTCACAGGCTGTAAATGCGACTTGGTTTTGTCTTCATCCGAGGAAGCCGAGTCGATGGATGATAGGGGTGCTAAAAGTGTATTGGATTTTCGCTCTAATAATGTAATTGCTTCTTCTTCACTGCTTCCCATTCGATCAAGTGGTATATTATTTTTGACCGGCGTGACTTCATTAACGGCGCTGGAGTCTTGTGTTGCCAAGGATTGTTTGATGGCATCTACAGATGATGAATCTCAGTTGCTCAGCTGCAGCCACAGCATCATCTGGGTGGTCGATTTCTTCGTATACATGTTCGCGCCGCAAACGTGGAGCTTTTTTTGGTGGTATAGCAGCAGCATCTACTTCTTCGGCCTTCTTGTAGGTCACTTCCTCAACGTCTTGTTCGTTTGCTTCTTTTTCTGCCGCTTGTATGTCACTGATTTCTATAATCTCTTCCGGTTTTACTATGCTGCTGCTTGGGGTCTTTTCTTCAATATCTAATCTATCATCGTCCCTGCGCTTGCGACTGGGTGACTCTTCCAATTCCACAATCTCCAAAACATCATCGGAATCTTGTTTTTCTATGAAATGCGGTATATCACTTCTCTGAGATTTTGGTGAATTTTTAAGTTTTAATATTTTTGGTTCTTCATTAAGTACAACTTTGTCACTTTTACCTAAATGAATGCGTTTAATGTTAAGACGCTTCTTTTGTCGATCCGCCATACTTTTTAGCTTTTTCATGATGGGAAAACAACGTGCGGTCTTGCTGTGTACGTAAATGGGCTCTTCTGGCTTTTTGGATCCTTCTTCTTCTTGTTTATGTTGCTCTAATTGCTCTAGACTATGTTGCAGACTTGTTTTCGAAAACGAGTCAGGCAGTGATTGGGCGTCGTCGTGTTGTCTAGCTCCGTAGCGTCGTCGTCTAAATAATCTTCGTACTTTACTAAAGCGGCTTGATTTTTTGGGCTGTTTGCCAGTGGCTAAAACGGAATCTGAAGCAAATGAAAAGCATTCACTGTGTAAACTATGATTTTCTGAATCATCTGCTTGATGACTGGTCAAATGCTCTGAATTTGGTTCTTCTTCTTCAGACAAGTCTTGTATATAACGCTCGGTTTCTTGTACAGAAACGTGATCATCTATTCTAACTTTTTTGTTTGATTTTGGTGACTCGGAAGTAAAACGAATTTCCTGAGATTTTCTAAGCATCAACACAATCTCGGGCTGTTCATCTGGACCGAGCGGTCGCTTATACAAATGGGTCCAAGGATATCCACCCTAAAATATAAGTGGCATTAAAATCAAATTTGACAAAACAGGCTGGGAAATTATATTGAGAATTGTTAGATACGCTACTGCACGTCTCCACGTGCGATATATATTTCCGAATTTCCGGCAGAATATCTGCACAATCAAGTTCTCATCAGATCTTATAGAAAAGGACGTAAGTTTTATGAAATCGGCTGTCGTATTCAAATACATGATCACTGAAGTATCGTTCAAAAGTGAACTATTCTTGTCTTTATTTTCGTATCACCTGTGCAAAATACTGAAATCGCTCAAGATTTGTGAAAGTGACGAAATTCATTATGTACTCCAACACATAAGTTATTCTGTATTGGTTATGGTAGTTAAGCTCAGTGACACTATAAATGCTGCAAATGTAGTAAAAATCGATAAATCGATCCGATAGATTCGTTGTCGAAGAAACCACATTTTAATTAGTTGAAAAACTGCAAACTTTCGGAGTCTGATATTAAAATTATTATTGTGGGAAGTGTTCGCGATGGTCAAGCGCCTAGTGTTGATCACACTATTTCTATGAACGGCCAATGCATTGTGTCTCTAATGTGAGAAGAGGGCAGAGGGACAGAGGAGAATTTATTGTAGCCTTAATTAACAACTTTAACCTCTTCAATACAGTTAAAAGTTTTTATTGTACACTCACACATACATATTTATGTACATGTATGTGATTTTTTTGTCCAAGTCAGGACTACAGGAATTTAAGGAAAATAATTACATTTTCATATATCCTTTTATGCGTTACACAATACATTTTAGGAGAGAAACAAATCCAATTGTTTTCTCAATATGTGTGTTTGCAAGTGCAAAACAGAAAGATTTTATTGTCGAATTTCGAGCAAATTTAAAATACTTTTTCAATACTTGTGATATTGTGCTTGTTTACATAAAAATATCTTTTAAGCCGTATATATTTAATAAATATTTGTAATCGCTGAGAACTTTTAAGTGTGCCACAAAAAAATGTGCGGCATTTTTATATATGTATGACCATGTAATAATCGGGACATATCTGAACTGGTGACAGTATAATAAAAAATTTATCTGAAGAAATAACTTTTTGTACTCACTCTTTCTTTAGCACGCCTCAGATCTTCCCAGCGATAAGTTTGCAATGGCAATGGTGGTTTATCCGCGTTGTTCTGTACTAAATATTTTTTGAGCGATTGATAATATTCTCGTTTGCAGTCTAAAGCTAATTGCTCTGCATCACTCTGCACAGTTTTTGTAACTTCAAGAGCAGGCAGTGATTCAATAAACAATTTGCGTTCTTCCTCTTCTGAAGCGGTTTTGGATAAGGGAACTGTAACGACCTTTAGATTTGGATGTTTTCCGGTGGGCAACTGAAGTCCGTTGGAATCTAGTGCCTTAGAATTATTAAAGGTTTCTTCTGGTTTTGTTTGTGAATCTAAAATACTATTAACTTCTGAGAGCTGCTGATCTACAACTTCGGACAGCTTTGCTTCTGCAGTACTTTCCTCCGATTCATTAACTTTTCCATTTAAAGGAAGCTCTGGACCAGTCTCAGGCACATTCACGGAATCAGATTTGATTTCAATTGAATTGGATTTTGTTAGTTCAGTGCTTTCTATGAGACTCTCGCCTGCTTGTAAGTTTTCATTAATCACAATAACTGGTTCTAGTTTGGGCTCTTTTAACAAACCTGCCGTTTTTGTAGTGCTTTCGGGTAACAACTCCAAAATGTCTTCACTTCTGTCTTGATTTACTATTCTATCTGTTGGAGTTTGGTCTTCTTTTGGCGCTTTTTCTGCAGCAACTTGCAGTGAAATTTTGTCCCAGTTGCTGGTTATTTCTTCTTCAATATTTTCGATTAATTTTTCGGCTACTTTTTCGATATCCTTTTCATTTATACAATATTCGCCATTCGCTAATTCCGTCGGAGAGCCGATTTGAGATGCTTGCAAAGGTTCATTAGATTCGATGAACTTTTCTATGGGCTTTTTTGTTACCAGTTTGGCTGGCTCCACTTCAATTACAGTGCGAACATTGTCTTTTGTTTCGACTTTCGAACAACCAACCTGTAGTTCGTCTGCTATGGGAGTTAATTCGTTAATACCTACGCTCTCTTCATTGGGGAATAGCTCGTCGTAGGTTTCAATAAGATGAGATTCAATGTCAAGTATGTTGTCCTGAAGGGGGTTAATATAAGTTTCGGGAAACGTAGTTTCACTCGTGTTAGGATCGAATTTAATCGGCGACGGGGTAGATGTGGGCGTAGGAGTCGTTATAACTAAATGAGAGTGACAGTTTGACTTATGCGAATTACTGACTAGATTTTTGTCATTGACATCGTTGTGTGATTCCGACTCCTCGGAGGATGGCTTCTTCAATAGCTCTACTCGATTTGCCGGACTTTCTTTTACTCTATTTATGTTTTTTTCTTCTGAGGCATTTAACGGACTAAGTACTTGAAGAATGGCGGGTTGTTCAATAGCGTTAACATCTGATCCGGGCAATGACACTACAGTTCATGGATTTTGTGAATAAAAGAAATGATTTTTGTTATTTATATGAAATAAAATTTGGGTAGGACAATGAAATAAAAAGTTAAAGTGATTATAGACGTAAATTGAAAATGTATTTTCCTTCTTTTTCGTATTATGGAAGTTTTTCTTATAATGCTATAACATTAATCAGTACGTACTGTAACGTAGGAATGTAATGCAGCTGTAACGGAATGGAAAAAGCTGTTATTTATAAAGTAGAAAAAAATGTTAGTACGTCAAATTAGATTTCAAAATTAGGCTAAACCAAAAACCACTTTCTTCATCGAATTTGCGTAAAAGCCGCCGTTTTTAATTATGCAAATTAAAAATCTCTAACTAGTTTATATCAGCTGTTTCCTTTTTCTATAGTTACATTCCAGTCGGTTAACTAAGTCTTAGCAGTTTAAAATTGTCTCTTGCTATAACATATCCTTGCTGTATATAAGTATCTATTGTCCACATTAAGCAGTTAAATATGTACTACATACATGTGTATGTAAATCTGTATATAAGTGTGTGTATATATGTATATAAATTTATTTGAAATCTTTTCGCTTACGTTTACAATCACTTTTTTGTTTAACAAAATGCACATTTCACTTGAATGAAATAAAAGACAATACACACAATGGCTGCCAAGTGAGCAAATAAAAATGTATCTACAATTACTTAGAGCGTTTTATTAATTCTCAGCCAACTGACTTGATTTAATGTATACGATACAACAATTTTTATATTGCAAACTACACCGATACAAATTTGTCTTCGAGAGAATGAGTGAGATTAACAAAAATATGTTGAAAAGACAAGCACATATTAAATGTTTTTGACAAAAATTTGGGATCTTATGATATAATTTGAACATGATTCTAATTAATTTTGCATTTTGTAAAATAACAACCAAAAAATATTTACCACATTAAACAGTTTAGAACAACACTGAAACGTTTATGGCACAAAGTCACTAGCCGCATTGTATTTCAAATAACCCAGCAAACACAGAGTCGAATGTTTTCGCTATGACATGGTTTTAACATAATATTTTACATTTGAAACAAAAGAGTGTAGAAACAGAACAAATCTTGAAGAGCAAATATTTCGCATATAAAATAACGAATTACCAATATTTCCACTTCAAAAATAAAGTTAACTAAAACACGCATAAAGTTGTGATTTTAATTAAGTTTTGAGTGCATTTTAATGCTTAAAATTTGCCATTATGGACGAAATAGAATGTCCTTTAAATGGCCGCCTTTAAATTGGCAGTAGCATTCGATCCTTGACATAAAACCACAAAAATGTCTGAAGCTTGTTGGAAGTTGGAAACTTCTTATACCAAAATCGTTCTTGTTATCTTTGCTGATAATCTTTAATTGCAAAAAAAAGGTGTGGAATCCATAAATTCGAATTATCCGTCACACTTTTACTAGCAGAATCGATATTGTTAATAGTGCATCAATTGCGATGAGGCACAGTCCACATCTGCAATTCTTTCAGTCTTCCCAAATGTCCTTACAACCCTTTCAATATTTTCACAGAAATCAAATTTGTAGATAGTTTTGACTATTTTTATGAGTTTTGCGGTCGTTAAACGATCCACATTCGTAAATTGCTAACATTTTACTAAATAAATGACACTTCAGATGACTGTCGGTTTCAAACCGAATATATCGGAAGATATATTATTTTCGACAGGATGGTTCTATTACCATAATGGATCCATAGTGGAAGTGGTACTAAGGACACCATAACAGCACAGGGGATAACCCTTTCATAGATAGAAGATAGAGAATTTTTGTGTCGGCGTTAAACGATGACTGAGGAACAACGTAAAAATCACTGGACCAACGATCCCTCTAAAGACTAAGAAAAGTATAATTTCCAAGAATAAAATAAATTGCGTTAAATAAACAGTCTTCCAATGGGTATCGAAAAGTGTAAACGACCATTAACTTGTCCAACAATCGTCTGGACGATTAAATTAAGAGACGCGTAATGATCGCGCTCATCAAATAACCTTTCAAATGCTAGCTGGGAATAGAAACAGAATATTCTATTTGAAACACTTTCTGTTAATAAATAATAATTGTTTGTACTAAACGTTGTTTTGTTTAAAATTAACACACTAAAATTCCATAATTTTTTTAGAAAATAGAAAATTTTCTTTACTCAGAAATAAATTTTACTCAGATAATGTTCAATGGGACAGAAGAGAAAATTATAAGATGCTAAAATGTATTTTAATCCACATTATGGTATACAATCATGCGATACATAATATGACCCAAATATGGAGGCCATTTCTATACGAACAAAAGAATGTGTGCCCTTCCAAAATTTAAACTTTTTTTGCTGGGTTGTTTTTATTCTTCAGGCGAGTATATGATCACCGATCAAAGACGTGAATTATTTTTTTTATAGGTTCAAAAATATAACAAACGAGAATATTTAAAATTTCTTATATTTTTTGTCGATATATGTGGTTGTAAGATAACATCGTGGTGTATCTTACAATTTAGAGCCTTAAATATATATATATATATATATATATATATATATATGTTTAATTATACATTAATATCAAGGACCGTAACGGCTATAAGTTCTATTCCAAAAATCACATTTTAATCATTATTCTCAGAGTTTTATTTTCGGCTTAGAAAATAAAAGTTATTTTCTCACTTTTTTTATTTATTAGAAAATAAGAGTTATTTCTTGATTTTTATTTATTTTTCTGAAAATAAAAGCTATTTTTCACAAGCCATTCGAACTTCAAAAATATAAAATAAAATCGAAAAATTAATTTAATATATCAAAAAAGCAGTATTTCACGGAATATGGTGATAAATTCGATCTAACATCGCTTAATATTAAGATCAAAGGATTACATTTTACTTATTTTTATGAATAAACAAAATTCCAGGAAATAATTTATAAGGTATGTAGACAATTGAAGTTGTTCCTAAGTATCCATTCCTACTTCGATCAACAGATCAAAGAAACAAATTATTTTATGGTAATTCAAAATGTATGTTTTCACTAAATATTTCCAACTTTTTAGTTTTATTTCGCTTTGTCTACATAAACTGAGTTTTATTTTCTGGGAGGGAAAACAAAACTCATAATTTTTATGTAAAGACGGCGATATAAAAGTTTCTTTTTAGGAAATAACTTTCCCAGGTCGCTTTTTAGAGTCAGAAAATAACTTCCGAGTTGATTGTAAACCTCGGCACCAATTCACTGTCTGTTTCACAATATCACGAGATATCGTTCTGAATTTTAAACAAACAAAAAATATATATATTCTAAAATTTTTTTTCTATATAATTATTTAACAGCACGATACAGTATGAAGTCTGAATGAATGCACATGACACCTTCGGAAGAGTTAGTTTTATCTCGAATTTGATTTGATTCCGTTGTAGTATAAGGAAATAACTCCGCGTACCAACAATAGGATCAGTCGTACCGTATGTAGAGGACCTTATAATACACATTGTCTATATGTCAAATGTTCTCAAAATTTGAAGAAAGTATTGAAACACATAACTGGAATGTTTTTGTGTTTTGGACAATTATTAAAGATAATTCCGTTTAAGGAGAGAAATTCTCTGCTCTTTCCCTCCCTCTCTTTGTGTTAGATAGTTTTTAAATAGTGCCTATTATACACATACATATATCAACAACCCAGAGCTGGGCACAACTACCTGGGCATCAAATCATTTCCCATTTAAAATGACTCCAACGTGTTTGCTGGGAATAGTCTCAAATGAAAATTGACATGAAGTTTTTGTTGTTGTTTTTGCGTCTCGTGAAATGATGTTTATTTTAATTTTCTCTAAGCGAAAAGTTTGAATTTTAGCCAAAACGCAATCATTACGAAAATGTTTTATTTTAAATAGTCTTATTTTCTGTTTTTCGGAAAGTTTAATTGTGTTTGAATACATACATACATAAAAAGTTTTGGATCATTCGATGTTTCAAATACAGACACATAAATACATACATACAAACATATATATGTACGGATATGTGCGCTTGAATAAAAAGGAAACGAAACTGATGACATATTTTTAGTATGACCCTGTAGAAAATCACATTTCTATCGATGTGTATCCCCAAATTCAATCATTACAAAATACCTATTGTGTTTGTCAAATTTTATTTATGTATCTCACCTTGTAATTTATGAGTCAATCAATACTTTGAAACTGAAATCACTGTTTGCACAATATAAAAGCCGGATGACGCGCAATGTTTTGGATATTATTGATACCGTCGATTTTTTACCGCATGACTTTTTGTATCTTTTTATATATTTATGTAAGATATTTTGTGAACTTTTTAAGATATTCTTTCAACTTATTAGCAATTTTGTATCTTTATTATATATACACATAAATCATTCTAATGAGGACAACTATTTACGAATTTTCGCTTTCTTCGCCAAAGTTTATAAACCGCTCGTAACGTGCAGAATTCAACTACTGAATTTATATTCTTTTCAGTTTGACCCCAAATATGTTTCTTTTTGTCTATATTCAACATCAAATACAAATACAAAATACGTATATCCATTAAATAAAATCTTAATTCGTTGTACTAATGCCCACAAGAGCTCAATACAAAATATTTCTAATTGTTTCTCTTTTAGTTTGAAAATATCTTGAAAATGAAAAGAGAACGTAAAATCTGAAATGATCAAGAGGAAAACTCTATAGCCAATTCATTTTGTTTCGTAGTTTTTAGTTGTTTGCTCTGGTTGGTGTGTGTTTTTGCTTTAACTGATCTTTGCCCCGTCATTGCCGCAACTGCATTAATAATGTTAAGTAATTTACTTTAGCCAGAGGCATGCAAGAATTCATTCTTTTAATAGAAATTTATATTAAAGAAATTTCAATAATAATAGCGCATCAGCGTAAATCAATGAAATGAATTAAAAATTATTCAAAGATTGCACTTGTGCTGGAGGCTTCCAGATCTAATCGCTTAATGTGCATAAAATTCTTTATCACTAAGCAAAAAATAAACGTCAAGCTACAAATTTTGTAAAAAAAAATTGGCAAATAAGACTGAAAACTTCACTTTATTGACGATTTCCCTCAAGTAATTTTCAAAAAGTGATATTAAACTTATAACCATAAAGTTCAGGTTTCTATTCACTTCATTCATTTGAACTCTGTTTTGTGGCCATTCATGTTTATTCATAAAAAATATTACCAAAATGTGTGTGAGTGATTCCATACCAAAACGACAAAGAGTTATACACGACCCTCTCGATTTGGATGAAAGTCGGTCAGCGGCTCTCTTTTTCTTTTCATAATATCGCCGAATTTCTTCAGTTTATTTTTTCAGTATCTCAAAAACAATCTCTTATATGATCTTCATGCAGTTTTAAAGGGCATATTTGGAAGAACTCAATTAATCATATTTGTGGCTGAATTTTTCTTAATAATAAAATTTTGAAGTGTGTATTTATTTTCTTTCAGCGCTTGTAGTAAAATATTCCCACGACACATAATTTTATTAAAAGTTTTGATACAAAAAAATATGTCTTTCAAAGGAAAAAAAAACAACTTTGAAACTTCAGGATATACTATATAAACATCAATTAGTTCTATTACTGAAAAAAATTCAGCAAAAAAAATTTTTCTCCCTTCTGATTGAATCCGTTTTTAAAATTTCACAACTTTGCAGATATTACGTTTTGCAAATAATAAAAATAGTTATTTCTTACAGTTTGTACCCGTGAATTGCTCCTTTAAAATGACTGAATAATAATTTTTATATATGGGTTAATTTTTTAGAAAAAAAGTGAACAAATTTCTTCCAAAACGAAAGTGCTTGTTTCCAACTTTTTGTTGATTTGACATGGAATTACCCGAATACTCGTTTACATATTCATATTTTGGCAATATTTTCCTAATTGCATGTAAAATTGTGTGTTTGTTTGTGTATATTAAGAATAGAAATAAAATATTTGCATTAGACATCATTTTATCTAGAACAAACAAATCTGTCTGTACAGTTAATTAAAGAACAGATTCGATACCAAACATGGGACCAGGGAAGGAACATTGCTTTTGATTTTGGTCAGTTAAGAAATTTCTTTATTTGTCTATACGCGTGCCATATCCATTGATTCTTGTACCAAATCATCAATAAAATTCAACCTACATAATAGTGAAAAGTTTCAAATCTTTTATCTTGAAATTTATTCTGAAATGGCAGCAAATAAAATAATTAACAATTAAATTGAGACAATAATCAGCCTTGTTGTTGTGGTTGTTGTAGTCATGATGAAATCGATAATATGTGGCAACGCTTGCTATATGTTAAACACTAATTTCGAATAATTAAACGTTAATTTCGACTGCTAATCCGACAACCGCAATGGGGGCCAATATATCAATTGAGTCACAAAAATAAAATTTATCAATTACAAGCACAAAAGGAATTGTAAAAACCCTTTACGAATTATATGAAAGCTGCTACAAGAATTTTACTTTTTGCTTTTGGAAATGAAATAAAAGTTTCATTGCGGCTTTTGCTTTTAGCATAAAAGCCTTAACTGAAATTTTTATTTCACTTATAAAAACAGGCAGTTGATTGTTATTTACATAAGACTTAAAATTTTTCCTTAAAACAGAAAATTTAGTGGCAATTACTTTTCTTTATTGCACCACGTGTTACCATAAATAAATGGAAATGAGTTGCAGTTAATTAGGAAAAAATATATTTTTACGTTTTATTTCAATGCCAATGAAACAATGATCCCATGCATGATGTACTTTTTTTTGTTTACGCATTTTTTCGATTTGTGTGTGCTTAAATATGTTTCTTAAATTTTATTATATTCTCCGTCGTAAAGTTTAAAACATACACGTTTCATTTGCAATTGTCAGAAACGTTAGATTCCCAATTTGCTCAAATTGTTGTGTGTTTGCCAATGCATGCATAACAAATTAATTTAAATTTAACGTAAAATAGTGGCTGGTTGGTTGGACAGTTTACAAAATTTCTTTAAGATCACAAAATTATGCCAGTACATTTTCAGATAGTGTACCCTTAGATTTTTGACCCAATTCTATTCTAATTGAATCTTTAAGCGTACTTTTATTTATATCGAATGACAAAAAATCCTTTCAAATGCACTCTAAGTCATTCTTAAAAAATATGATCACTTTGACGGTATTTTCATCTAAAAAATTTTTATTTTTATATAGGAACCACCTAATAGAATTGAAATGTAATATTTGAAAAAAAAAAACGATCTGACCCCCTTCGATATATATGACATTCGGTCAGAGGCTGTGTTTCGCTTTATTAAGGGCTTGTACAAACAGAAAATTTTTTGGCCAAAGTTGTCGAGAATTTGTTTAGTTTATTTTTCAATTTCTCAAAAACTATGTGATATAAAAAAAGTATTCTTATGTAATTTTAAAGTCTAAAAACGGTTTACTTTTGCAAAATATAATATCTGCTAAGATTTTAAATGTTAAATGTGCGTAAAAACTCAATGAAATTTTAAAGAAGATGATGTTTTCTATTTTAAGATATAATTTTGTTTCTCTAAAATTGTTTGATTGTATAATCCAAACATTTTTTTATATATTTATAAAAGGATCACAATTATATTTCATATCATTGGCAATTATAAACCTTTAAAAAGTTAAAAAAAATTTTGTATGTTATCAACGAAATAGTTAAGGAAATATTTTTAAGTATTAAAACAATTTGATTAAATAACTTGATATCTCATGACATCATCTTAACGCCACAATTATATTATATGTTGTCACATAAGAATATTATTAAAATAATAAATATTTCATATAACAGCCTACTATGAAACCAACATTCAGGCTTTACTTGGATTTAAACCAAAGATAATCAAAAAATACCTCACTTGTAATAAAGAATATCGTCGTTTAAGCTCTTTTGGCAGTTAGGGGACGATTTATTAAAAAATTGCCCTGCATATAAAAACAAGCATTTATGTTATGTGTTGAAGTTATTTTTGATAGCGCGCTGTTTAAAATGTGTGTAACTTTGTAATTGTGTAACAGTCCAAAGTCAAGGTCGGATGAACCAACCCCCTTTTTTTATTGTTGAAAATAATAAATCATTTACTGCATGTACGTGTGTATGTACTTATTTGTATTGCAAAAAAAAAACATCGTAAAAGCCAATCATCCATACAATAATGCAAACTTTTCAAATAAAAATAATCTAAAACCCGTACAAATACACGAGTTCCATTTCATTGGTTTTCATTAATATTCTTGCGAAATACTTATTAAATAAATTTATTAGAACGAATGAAAAATCAAGGCCTAGTGTTGTTGTACCAAATTGCTTTTGCAAAAAAAACTTTATTCGATTCTTTATGCAGATCCATTTGAAGGCCTGCAATTAAAAAGTAGTTACATGCATCATGACCTTTAATCTTCTTAATAATTAAATAAGAATTTATTGGTTAATTTAAATAAACAAAAGTGTTGATTTTGCTTTCGTATGTGCATAAGTAACTAATTTGTACTTATTTAAAAATTGGACACAAAGTACAATGTTTTTGTAAGAGCCCGGGTTGCCGATTGATGCGAAATTCGTGGATTTTTTTGTAATACGATAGTGTATGGTTTGATTATACTGTCAGAGATTAAATACCAAAATTAAAGAATTTCGGCAAAATTATTTTTGGTAGCACAGCTGTTTGTGTGATCATGTTCAGTTTAGTCTATAATTCATCCATTAATCAATTTATTGAATTTTACTAACGAAATTCGTGCTCAGTTAAGAAAGTGCATCATGTACTTCTTCCATTCAATTATGTTTAGGGACGCAGCTCACGTCTGGTCACTATTTTGTATGAATTATAGGACGTTAATACGTTATTTTTTTCTAAGACGATTGAGTTAGAAACGATACTGCGAAATCCGAATGCGTTTAAAAAATCATTTACTACAATTAGTCGCAACATGTAAAAGTCGTACTTTCTTCCACTTAAATTTTAATCGTTTTTTTCGAAATGAATATGCATTTTAAGAACAAAAATATTAATCATAGAACAATAATATTAGATTTTGGTAGGATTAAAATGTATTAATGGCTTACTGTTGTTCTCATGGACCTTATATATATATATATATATATATATATATATATATCTTTATATATATATATATATATATATATATATATATATCTTTATATATATATATATATATATATATATATATGTCTTTATATATATATATATATATATATATATATAAAGATATATATATATATATATATATATATATATATCTTTATATATATATATATATATATATATATCTTTATATATATATATATATATATATATATATCTTTATATATATATATATATATATATATATATATAAAGATATATATATATATATATATATATATATATGTATATATATATATATATATATATATATATATATATATATATATATCTTTATATATATATATATATATATATATATATATAAAGATATATATATATATATATATATATATATATATGTATATATATATATATATATATATATATATATATATATCTTTATATATATATATATATATATATATATATATATATACTCCTATATAAAATTATTAGATTTCAACAATTTCAGAAAAGATCAAACAATATATAATAAAAACATTTTTTTCTTTTAATAACAATTTCAGGAATTAATATGATATTATGAAATACTTAAAATATAATGTTGTTTTCGGAAAAAGTCCCTGCAGTGTAATTTTCAGAATGAGGCAGGAACACTCAATTAAGGAGGGATAATACATACACGATTATAAAGGCAGTGACATGAAATAATATCTAATGAATGAAATAATATCTAATGTAAGTACAAAAATTCAGATATAAACTTAAAATTAGTATATATAAAAAGTAATAGGCTTTGATAGAATATGTGCGATTGTGGGGACAATTCTGAAGAGAGAAAAATCTAATGTGGCAACTCTAATTACAATAGTTAATTGCGCTACTCTTCTTATCTTTCTCTCGTACAATACAAAAATATTCACGTGGTTTTTAAAGAATTTCCCACTATAAAACCCTCTTCAAAAACAGTAACAAAAATAGTAAAAAGCAATAAAAACTTACCGTAATTATTTACAACACTTAGGAACATATAAATCATAATTTTTCAACAAATGTCTATGGAATTATTAAACAAATACGTGCATACAAACATATAAACACACATACACGTGTGTAGATTGTATGTATTTATAAAAAACTCGGAAAATTAAAATTAAAATGGAAAGTTAAAGAATAAATTTGAAATTAAACTTTTGTTAGTAGTACTTGAATGCTTCACTACATGTTTACCGTCTAATCATTTTTTACGTACTAGTCTCGACTTTTTTAACACGACAAGACAAAACTACAGTTAAATTTGAATAAACACCAAATCAAACTATCAAGCAGCTGACAAAAAAAAAAAAAACATCTCTACCACCACCTCCTTCATGCCTGCTTAGAAAACCAATCCGCACAATCGTTATGTTTTCTCATAAAGCACCAACAAAGTGTAATAAAATAAAATACAAAATCGAAAAATAAAACAAATAATTGTGTTTTTGATATTTTGTCTGACGAGAACGCCATACGAGAAACCTTCTAATTTTTATTTACGTTTCTTTACTGTAAGTACATGCACGATTATAAAAAATACGGCATTCACACCATCGTATGCAAACATGTACTCTTTTACATGCTCTTATATACATACATATGTATGTATTTTACTTGTTTTATTAACAATTTGCTACTATTCGGAAACTATTAGAGTGTAACCGCTGCTAGTTTGATCTGTCAACTTTATTTGAATATTTTGCTTTTGCAAAAATATGTAAAATAGCTTTAAATTAAAAATTAATAAAAGTTTATTGAACACTGAGAAGAGTTAAATTTAGTGCAAATTAAAGACTTGGCCGTGTTTGTGCACGATCTTGCACTCACGAGAAAAAAATCCTATTACCCATTTCTAAAATCGAGAGCGCACTGCTTCAAGTTGTATATCAGAAGCTTTAAGTGCTCTTTGAAAACTTTATTTCAATCACGAAACAATTACCCAAAAGTTTACCCTCACGCACGCCTAGTGATTGAATGATGGACATCTCTGAGACAAATTAAAATAAGTAAATCAATTATCATCAAAAGAAAAGGGGAAAATTCAACATCACTGGCCGTCAGTTAATATTTTAATGTGTTTTTCTTTTTTATTGAACTTTTGCTAAATAAATCACTAGTAAAAAGAAAATTAATTATTTTACAATAATTGATTGTTGCCATAACAATAACACCGGGGAGTTATTTTTATTTAGTTTTATTTACATAATTATTTTATGTGAGAAAATTTGCGAAACAATACTGTAGCGTAACGTAATTTTCCATACAATTTAACAATTTAAATGCGTCCAGCGCACAGATTTTATTTTGGAAAAAGTTCGTCAACCATTAAATTGAGTTGAAATTCAACCGTTTGCGAAAAGAAAGTTCATAAAGTTTGGCACCTAAATTTTAGTGTTGCCTTTGGGAACAACATACATTATAAACGATTTCAAGGTTACCTTTAACAACTTGTTGCAGAGTATTATTGGTTCGTTTTACAGTTTTCGATATAAAATATTTGACCGAAAATTATTCGAATAATTGAAAAATAGTATTCGTTTAAAATACTATTCCAATGATATCGCTATCAGATATGCATATACGTATGGGTATTTCCACACAACGGTTCAGGAAAACAAAACAAAAATTTCGAAAACATATTTTGACTACTTTTGGCAATAAATCTGACGGAGTATTTATTGGCTGCTAATGATTTAAGAGTTGCTGGTATGTCGGTATAAGCCATAAAAAGCAATCCAAAAGGGTTAAATCGCACGAACGAGGGCCCAGCAAAGAAGACCGTCCACTTCTGGAAATAGAGTTCTTACTAAATTGATTGTGTAATAAATAAATTCAAAATTTAGTTGATTGATATTTGGAAAGAAAAATTCAGCCTTCATGATTTCTACAAATGGATTGATTCCAGAATAAATATTTAATGGACTTTACAGGATAAATAAAAGATATTTGAGAACTAATTTGATCGAAACATTTACCTTTAATTGTTTTTGGTGAGCAATGGTTTTCGAATAATTTTCAAATGCTCATGTACGAGTGTATGTGTGCTTCTTAATATTTATGTATGTGTATTTGAAAAAAATAATTGGGATGTAATATCTTCTATTATCAATTTGCCGAAATAGCCACATTTCTTTTGCCGTGAACTGTAATATGACTAGAAACTTAAATTCGTTTGGCATTTTTCACTTTTTCAACTTTGTTGCAATTTCGTAATTGACATTGACTGTAGCATTAGGGAACAAAATCTAAAATCGTATGTGTGCACGATGTTCTTAAAACATATAAGCATATCGATGGGCTCAAGTAGAAAGAGTCGTATAAGAAATTGAGTAAATCACTGATTTCACTACATTTCACACACATACACCTCCTCTTAAAAATTTAATGCAACACAAAATAACGATTTTTCAAGCAGTTGTTAATAACGCTTACTTGTTACGGCCAATACAGTGTCTGTTGTGTTTTTGTCACTTTCTTCTGGAAAAGTTACAACAATGTGAGCTGGGGCCTTTCTAGTTGAGACCAACGATATGTAGATACATACATATAAACGTACATACATATATGTATGTATGGATGTGTGTAATATCCAATAAACTTTGAAAAATTTCGTTCTCTAGACCTACAAAATGTGTTCTGCTATTTCAATGTAAAAATTCATTTTAATTCTTATCAATTGAAATGCCGAATCAAAAGAACTAAAACTATAGTGAAATTGGTTTTTATTTTTGTTTTTCTGTTTTTTTGTGTGTTTTTTTTTTTTGCTTTGTTTTTGGACGTGTTCTAAACATAGAATATATTTGAAAATGCTTTAGCGCAAGCTTTTGGCACAAGGTCAAAACAGAAACCACAGTATAATTTTTATAATATTCGAAATGTTCAACTGAGTGCTCGAGCATTCGTTGTTTGACTGTATGCCAGAGATAATAAAAGCTTTTCGTTATTTTTAACATTCACTACAATAACATACGAAATTTGTGTTTTTTTTTGTTTTTTTGTAAATTTTAGTGCATCTAGCAAAAGTAAAAGTGTATCTACTTTTCTTAGTATTATTTAATGCCAGATCTGTTGACTTGCGTTTTGTTTATAAAACAGTCAAGAGTGCAAAAAATATCATCTGTATTTCTTTCCATGCTGAATTTACATTAGGCAAGCTTTCTTCCAAGTCTTAGAAAAATTAAAAAAAAAAAGATTTCATCGCATATAAAAACTTTAAAAGTTCGTATATCTTGTTCAAGTTATTTTGCTCAGTGTACACATTTCTTACATTTCTATGTATGTATGCTTTCCACCAATACACACTTATCTAATTGTTAAATTGCATTCAAATGAGCATCATTATTCTATTGCTACAATCGTTTTTTATAATAATAATTTAGAAAAAACTTTACTTGAGCTTTTTGTGACAACGCAGTAGATGACTTGAGTGCTCTTAAAATATAAAGAAACGTGGCAGATCATTATCATTTCAGTTAATGAAATCTGTATTCCGTCAACAACTCTAAAACATTCGAAAACAATTTAGCAAGTTTACATGCTACTAATGGCGATTTCTTTAACCATATTTAACATTTATTTACACAAAATCTTATTGAAGCTTTTAGCCAAAATACTCTAATCAATGAGAGTCGTATACTTTTTGTGTTCGTTCATCTGTTGGTGTAAATTTAAGGGCTGCTCGACTGTTGCACTTTTTCTTAAATCCGGTTTTCAAACAGTTCAAGTAGTAAAATATAAGTTTTCGAAAACCTGCAATTTTATTCATATTAAAGAAGAAAATCTAAATCATTTTGAATAGAGGAAATTCAAATAGAGAACCCAGTAAGTCTTACGTAATCTGATATTTTATACTTTTCAAACTCATTCATTGTTGGCTTAGAATTGTTCCATAGACAGTAAAATAATTTTTTTCTATATGTCCTTTAAACACCCATTTGCCAAAATTTAATTTAATAAGTATTTCTTAAAAGCAATTAGTCATCAATGATACTGAAGTTACGGATATTAAGACTTTTAAAATATAGGATTTGAATCGTATATAATCCCTGCAAATTTGCTTAATACAAATACAAAAGCTTTTTACATTATGAAGTTATATCAAGGAACTCGTCCTACGAGATGTGGCAAGAGAAGTGTTTGCCAGCATTTAGTTTAAATATTAATATTTTAGTAACTTCAGTGATTTGACCTTAGAATGTGAATATATCTTAGAACTATTAAAAAATTCTATAAATAATTTTTATTAACTTCCCCTACATACACTCCCATTATAATAAAGAAACGATTCCTTAAATAATTTAGAGCCGACTTTAATATTTATGGTTTACTTCGTAGCCGAGAAAGTTGAATGTCTCCAAAACACACACTTTGATAACATTTTATTGTTAATTTTGTATATTTGCGAATTGTCGTTTTTAACACGTCAATTTAATTTCCATCGTGTAGATATATTTCCAAAATTTTATTTGTTTTTTATATAGAAGTTTTACTAGTTTTTTTTAACAAATTCTCTAAAAACTTTTTAAAAAAGTTGCTGGCATTTATTTCTCTTAAAAATGTTTACAGGCTACTAATAAATGTAACCATTCAGTTGTCAATACTTCAATATAGTTGAATTCCGTTGATTCATTTTAAAATTAATCCTCAACTCTGATATGGGATCGTCGATGATTTTAGACTTTAAGGATTTTTGTTTTTTTTTGTTGTTTTTTTTTTTTTGTTTTAGTATTGCACTCTTATTTTCTTAATTTTTTAAAGTTTATTTATAAAGATAATTGTTAAAAATTTTATGTTATTTTACATTGTAAAAAGCTAACACAAAAATAAAGAACGTACAACGACAACACTGCCTGTTGCTTTCGATATCGGTAAATTTAACTCGAATATTTGCCAGTTTCCGCTCAATAGCTCACCCACTAATAACTTGAAAAAATTTCACTATAAACGGATACGTAGCCGAGCTTGAAACCGATTAAAAGTTCTTATTGATCACTCTACTGAATGTGTTTACTTATAAGTTTGCTTAACTACAAAATAATTTTTGCTCATGTGAGCTTATTTAGGTGCAAATTGATAAAAGTAGCACATCGCATATAATCTATCCGTACTATTGTTTGAAACTTTGTACGCTGGTACGCTTCGTGCATGAGTTAAAAAAAAAAGAAATAAATAAAATACAATTTATGGGTTATTAAAAACAAGTCTTCAGTAAATGGATTAGCTTTTTGTAGCCCATAATTAAATTATCATAAATTTCTAGTCAAGCAACTTCTTTTGTAAGCAAAAAATGTCCCTGTTTATGTTGTAAATTGCGTAAATTCTTTGTTGTTGTTTTAACAAGTATAAATTGGCAACCAACTGAACTTTGTTAAATTGCATTGACTGCAATTGTTTTTAATTGTTAAAGAATTGTCTGTTTAAGTATAACATACGAGCAATATTTTATTAGCGTAAATACAAACAAACATGTAAATTATACAGATTCAGACCAAAGTTCGTTTGTAGTGATTTGTTGTCTTAATTATAGAAGGCAAAGCCGGGCTTTAAATATTTTCTTTTGGTAAGTTTTTCTGCATAACTGCAGTAAATTATTTTAAAATATCCAGCTAACTGGTAGATAAGAAAACTATTGCGAAAATATTGACAGAACACTGGCAGTGTCAGGTATAATTTTCCTTGAATGGCGACCACATTTGAACTTCTTTCGGAGCCAGACTGTTTAAAAATATACTCTAAACAATTCTTTAATGTTCTTAAAAATGGAGAAAGTAAAACGAAATGAATTAAGAACAATATCAAGGACTAGTTTTCTAAGGACTTGAATACTATATTGTTTTGTTCTAATTGACAACTTTTAAAAAGATGAAAAAAACAATAATTTGGGGCTTTCACACAGCGTGCTATTTAGTCATATTGTCATATTGTCCTAATACAAACTTTGTACTACATACAAAAAAGTTGTAATATATTAAGATTTTATGATCAATTTATAATGACATATTTATATATGTCAACCGTCATTCCTTGTAACATGATAAAAGATTAAAAAGCTGTTGAAAATTTATCTACATTTATGAGTAAAAGTATAGCAGTGAAAAATTTAGCTTGTTATGAATGCTTCTCATATGGTCTTTTGTACCATCGGCAGCATCGAATTTGTTTCGAGAATATAATTTTTAGAATATTTTACAACTTTCTTTTATATAAATTTTTTTATTTTGATATCAATTGATTATAAACGTTTTATTTTCTTATCAGCTGACGGTTTATTCACACCAATCATGTGTATGTCGACCTATTATTTTATGACTTATGACTACACTTGAATTCCCCACTTGTTTGTATATACAGTTATCAATATCTAGTTGGTGAAAGTCATTAAAAAATTAATATTCAAAAAAATTTAATTGAATTTTATTTACTGCAGCATGAACATGGACTAACTGACTGTTCATAACTTAACTTTTATAGTTTTATTTTACACAAAATATTAAATAAATAGTAATGACTGTGAATTGAGCAGTCACTAATAGTTATAAATAAATACAAAAAAGTTATTAATAAAAATGAACGTAACAAACAATTACTCGTTCGAACTAAATTTCATATGTTATGAAATGTATCACAATTTTGTTTTGAACAAGTGATGGTTTTCACTCCCATTGAATTTGTTTAAATGAAACTTAAATTCTTCATGAAATGAAAATGTAATTGACGTCACAATAAAAGAAGAACATGTAGAACAAAACAGCCAACGCAATTCTTTGACATTTATAAAACAGACATACCCGTCATACAAACGTACATACATACATTTGGCATGTATTTATATATATACTCGTATAAATAAATTGATTTGAAATAAAATCAACAATAGCAAATAGCAAATAGCAAATAAAAACAACAATTACAATACAAAATCACTAACAACACCAAATACTAATTACAAATGATCATCCCTGCCGGTGTATATAATTATAATAATGATTTCAATAAACGCACGTTACATATAATGTTTGATATAATTTACGATATGAAAGAAATAATAATGAAATGTTGTTTTTAGGAAACAAGAACCGTGTGTTTGCTCATCGACTGACAAAACAAATTAAACAAATTGGTAAAATATTATAACGAAAAATTTACCCATAACTGGTGCCATAGAAATTAAAAATCTTGTCAATGATGTACCGGTACCGTGTATACTTGACAAGTCTGTAAGGAGTTGAAGGAGGTAAACATAAAAATCATTTTGTATTAAAATTAATTGCTAAATTAAAGCACTTTTGTTGTATCGTTTAAAGTTGCATTTGAAAAAGCAATTTCGAGAAAGTATCTCAAAACAAGAACTTTTTTCTTGTAGAATATTTTTGAATATTTTATTTGAAATTGTCTTTTCAACTATAAATTTAAAATATAAAAAAAGCCTTCTGAATAGAGCAAGTTTTGAAAATTGTTGTGTACGATAAATTTAAATTTTTAATCGTGCTGTTTTTTTTCCTCAATTCTTAATACTGCTGCTTATATCTAAATGCTGTTATCGAAAGTAGAAAAATGGGAATCGTTACGTTAATGTGAAGTGTTATTGTGACGATTTTTGTAATTCAGGTCACTACCCTAAAAAAAATTGGAAAATTTTGCAAAAAAAATTGACTTTTTAAAAAGTTTCTTAGAAAAGGTTAAATATTTGTTAGCGCCCTTCTAAAATAAATCATTACGGAACGCAGAGTCATTTTAATTATTTTAATAAGACGTTGTAGTTATTTCTCTTGGTTCTTAACAAAATAGTTAGAATTCAAAGTAGAGTTATTTGTGCAAAAAAAAACAATTAAATTTTTTCCTTCTAGTGTACAGTTAGTTAAGGCCTTTCTATATCAAGGTAACCTTTCTATATAAAATTCGCTAACTGAATGATATAAATAAAATCACTCTTTACGATCGCGCAAAATTTGTTTATTTTGTTAACTAAAACTTCATACGGTCGTAATAAATAGTTAACAAGTAAATATATATTTTAAACTGATTCAGTCCTATATATTTGACTTCAGAATTTAAAAATTCTTAATCAAAAAATTGTCATTAACACATGACTAAGAAAATTTGTTTTCGAAACTCATACTGTCGTGAGAGCCTGTCTCTAACAATGAATATTCTCAACTGTTGTGAATGAAATCATTCGCTAATACTAACGGAATAAATGTTACCTAATATTGTCTTAATTGTCAATTAGTTGTTTTTGTTTTCTCTCACATTAACAAAAATTATCAATCTGTTGAATTTCACTTAGATAAGATAAAATTCTGTTGTTGCCTTATTTTGCGCTCCAAAAAAGGCATGTACACTTTTTTAATTTTGTTTTTTGGGAACTTCTTTACACTTGAAACAAGTGAGCTAATAAATTTAATTAAACCAGTTGATAAAATTAGGGGGCAAACTATTGCATTCGAAATGGAAATTGTACAGAAATTTTGATCGATATTGAAAGATGTCGAAATTACCTTCTGGGTTTGTTTCCTTGTTTTCGTTACTACTACAAGAAGCCTCCTCCTCCATGGTGTTGCAATTTGTTGGAAATTTTTTTAAGTCGTTGAATTTTCGCTAAATATTCTTGTGTTTCCTTTTTTTTTATTTTAAATTATAAATTGTGTATTTCTATGTGTCATCATACATCTGCATTGATTTTTTGAAAGAAAATTAAGAAACTGAAAATTTATTCGTTACTTGGCGCGTCAATCATTTATTTTTGTAATTGTGTTCCTGGTTCTTTTGCTAAGTTCTTCGCACAAATGCATGCATACAGAGACTCACATCCATCCACCATCTATAAAATAATTTTGATGACACTATTTTAACACAAAATGTTAAGATTATAAAGAATATATATATTTCGTTTGAGCGAATGTTAAATAAATTTTAAAAAAATGTGTGTTTGGGTTGGTGGTAATATATTTATAAAATTTATTTGAGTTTTTGCGTTTTATTTTTATTTATTTATTAAATTTTTTTTGTCGTTTCTTCCGTTAAATTTTGTATCTTTTAAATTTCATATAGAAATTTGCATTAAAGTTATTTTTAACAAGATGATTTAATATTGTTAAATACAATTTTCAGAATGTATGTATTTGAAATGTTTTTTTTTTGTTTTTTTGTAATATTTTCTATTAAGACTGTAGAAAATGTGTTAATATTGTTAACTATGTAAGCCAAATGTTGTTGGTTTGTCGGTGGTCAAAAAGCTTTTAGTAAAGTTTAAACGATTGAAGCGTTTTGTTTTCCGTTCCACGTTTAGAAATAAAATAAAAATCTTATTACTATTTTCCATACACACACATACACATTGAAATAAAAATATAAATAACACAACTATTCTCATGTATTTTAGGTTACGTACACACACACACACAAACAGATTTGAATATTCGTTATCAAGTCGTTTGATTAAATCTCAAGTCGTTAGAAAAAAGTTATTTATGTGATTTTGAAATAAATTTGTTGTGCCGGTAAAACAAATTGCTGGTAAGCGGACACTTATTTCTCACAAGTATTAATAAACATTCGCACTTATTGTATTTATAAACTGAACTGTCCGTGATTAGCGCTGATTGACTAAAAGCCATCAGTTTTATTTTAGTTTAGCTAATCGGAATTGTCGCTCAATCGAGTTCTACCTTTTGAATGACTAACCGAATGTATTTGAAATTGTGTTCCACGGCAATTTTATTTTGAAAATTTTTTTGCTCCACCACACGTCATTCGTCTGTAGCTCACTTTGTGCTGTTGCTGTTGCTGCTGCTTCTGCTGCTGCTGCTGGCCTCTAGGACGTACAAACAAACATACACAGCCACACATTTGGTCTATATTGGTGCCACCACACTAATAATTTGTGCGTCCGCGAAATTCTAATGTTTGCCTGCCATGATGGCACTTCAACTGTATGCAAATCAATTTTATACAATACCCGGTACATTTAATTTGGCATAACTTTGTTCTTTCTGATTTCTTGTCAAGTAGTAGAAAAATTTCATTTAGTTTGGAACTTTGTTTTTCGTTGTTTTGCTGATGTTACTGTTGTTGTTGCTGTCATTTGTTTTCATTCAATTGATAATAAATTTTGTAATTGGCGAGCATTGTATTCGAGTGTCGGCTGCTGATGTATGCAATCTTCCTCACATTTGCTGCAACTTGAGTTACAAGTGTGTAACACTTACATAAATTTACTATATCTTTGTTGATGTTGTTTCATAAATAAAAAATCCTGTCCACTTTGGTGGATTCTACCGAACACTCATTGTATGTGGAAAGTTGAATAGTGATCACTTAAACAGTTTTAGTTTAATAAACAAAATTTATTTTATAATGTGGGTGGCAGGCAGGCTTTTCCCACTTTTCTGATTGTTTAGTGTTTTTGTCACCAGAATTTTATGTGTGTGGAAAGTTTCATAAGATTCGGTATAGCAGAAGCAGATGAACGATTTAAATACAAACGAAGAGGCAAACAAAATGTAAATGATTTTAATAGAAAAATAAAATAAAAAGTGAAACGATGGCTAATCTGGAAAACTCGTTGACAAATGGAAGATGCAATAGAAGTAAAATTAAATAACAAAAATTTAACAAATTTGTATGATTGAGGGAAATTCACAACGAGTGGTAAATAAAGCGAAAGAAAGGGGATAAGAATTTTTTAAATTTCATCCCTTATGCAATTTTAAAAATAGTTCTTTTTTAAAAGAAATTTTAGTTGTAACTACACGTTTTTCAAAGCGTCCACTACTATTTTATTTATTTGATTAAAGAATTCTTTAAATACACGCTGGTGACAGCCAACTAAAAACGCTATTTATAAGTGTTGGATAGTGGATTTATTAATAAAAAAATCTACTAAAAACAAAAGAACAAACATGAATAATATTTTTCTTATTTTTATAAAGTCATGCTGCTTTATATACAAAAAAAAACCCCCCAGAATTCAGACAAATTATGGACTCAATTTCTTTTGTAAACGAAATTCATGCGATACCTTGATTTTTCAGAAAAGGAAAAACGAAAATTTTTTTTAAATTATTCAAAGTCATAAACGGAATAAGCAAATGAAATCAAAAATAATTTCAGTGCAAAAATAGCGAAACGGCTGAATGCATAGATAATTGAACAACCTGTCGGGAAAACTTAATTTTGAAAATTTTATTGAAAAAAAATTTTAATCTTCATAAACGAAAACTTCTTATTAATATACGAGTACATCTGATAGTTAAATATACAACAGTTTTGCTAGTTTTAAAAAGAGTGGATATTTTAATTTGCTTTATTTTACAAAATCGGTAGATTTCTTCGGCAGGCCATTGGGCCAGTTTTCTAAACTAGACTAGATAATAATACTCCTAAGATTTCATTGTCCAATTGTTTTAATTTAAAAAGATTTTATTACAGCTTAAGAAGCAAAAATTGTAGTGGAATCAATATGAGGGATCAACTTCTCAACTCTTGTATTTCCCTAGTAACACACAAACCTTCTTGAATTATAAAAGCTTATGTTTGCACAATTTATGCTAATAAATTTTTAATAGTCGAATGAAGAGCTGGATTTGTGTAAAGCAATTTAATTTGATTTCATTAAAAATTATAATAATGGATTCTATGAAATTTGATCTCATAAACTTGCGAAAATTTTAAAATATAAAGACTTAGAATGGTTTTACAGGCATCAATTTTTCTTTATAAACAAGTCTCTTCGATTCTCCTTTAAAACGGTCCGTTTAACAGTTATTGCTGACACACTAGTGATATCCTGAAACTTTCTTCATTTATTTCGGTCACATGGGCTTTAGATCGGCCCTAATGCAAACACAATGTAGTCGAATGCATGCAAGTGCAAAAATTTACATCGACAATAAAGTAATTTATAAACAAAAAAGCCTATTAGACGCATTCCGTTCTTAAAAAGTGTATTTAATGGCACAATCACGCATACATGCATGCAAAGACACTTACACACAATTAACGAAAATGTAGCATTTAAATATATTTTTATTTTATTTAAAAAGTGGAAAATTTACTTCACTTTTCTCTTGTATTTGTAATGGAGATGGAATCTTGAATAGCTGATTACTCACGTACGTGTGTGGTTATTTGCCAGAGAAGATTTTGATGCTTGACTTTGTTTTTCATTTTAAAAGATATCCAGCTGACGAAATTATTTGTTTTCAAGTTTATATTAAATTGTACATTGTATTAACTGATGTTGTTTTACGGGATTTACTAGTCAAATGAGATTCCTAAATTGGATGTACATATCGGTCTTTTAGTCAAATAATGTCATAACAATTTTCAGACTGACCATGACAACTTGCTGAAATACTTTTCGTTTGAAAGCAGAGTGGAGTTTTTGCATATAATTTAAAGACTCGAAAAAAGTAGTTTCGAAGAATTCGAAAGCAAATTAATTTAGTGGCTACGCTTCTTTGATATAATATTTCATAAGTGTGAACGTGCCTTAAGGCATCCAGTGACATCGCAACCAGACTCAATAATGTGTACTAATGCCAACATTTGTTATTTTCGTATATTTCGTAAGGAGGAATTAACATCCAAATTCAATCGCCTAAAATACCATTTTTCTAATTCAGGGTCACGTGATTGAAGCAGAAAGCCAATCACTATCCTGAGTGAACAGTCGTCACACGTTATATTCACTTGCGTAGAGAAAAGCATCCACATCCGAGCACATACTGTACATTTGCTTATGTATGCGTATAAGTAATACTGAATGCAATAAAAAGAAAATTGATGCCAAAAATAAAATTTTTAGAACGTCTACGAACTCAGTCAACTTATTGACATTTTATCAAATTGGCTAATTTAAATTGCATTTTCTTTGCTTTTAAAGTAAATCAACGAAATCGCAATCTGCAATCTGATAACAGTGCGTTCACAAAGCGAAAAGGCTACGTAATAGAGCCTTAAGTATGCTGTATGTATTGTATGTGTTAGTGTATGTGTTTGGTTCACTATTTCCAGTTATGACTTTTACAGCCAGCTATTGATTTCTTTCATTTAAATGAAATTAAAGCTTATATTTTGATTTTGGGGATTTAGGCGTGCGTGGTTTTTTCCCATGCTTTGAAGTGGGAGTTCTCGTCTACCTGTTCCTTTTTACGTGTTCACACATCCAACATGTACGTTTTGTTTAAGTCTCGTGCAAACTCAAAGAATACAAGTTGTTTGTTTTATTTTTTTGGTGGGCTTTGAAAATTTCTTATCGATTTATTAAATTCTCATGAAGTCATCGATATTAATAAAGAAAATGACAACAGTTCTGAAACAGAAATCGCCTTAAAATGTTAAACAACAAAAACCTTGGGATGTACCATGTACGAGTGGCTCTTATTCTTAGTTCCTTTACAAGAAGGACAATTACAAGAGCCTTTTTGGCTTAACACACATGCACACGCATCTACACATGATATAAATAGATACCGCCTTTTTCGATTTACTCACTCTTTATTAATTTCGAAAAACTTTTTGGTTATTAATCGCAAATTCTTTATTTAGTTGAATTTTATAATTCAGTGCAATAAACGATTTCTCTCAAATAGTTCAACACTTTTTAATTAATATTATAAATTTTCTTTGTAATCTATTTATTTTTTAATTTTAATTAATTTTGTTATTGTTTATTCACATCATGTCACTCTAAAGGTCTAAAACTATTTGAATTAGCTTTCATTTTATTTACCCGGCGTACGTATTGCTATTGTTATCGGTTATAATGGGCTATTTTTTATTTTCCTAAACCACCGGTAAATTTGTACTTGCAGCGTTGTAGAGACATGCGCACTGCAGCGATTTGGCGATTTGTTAAATGTCAATGCAGTATAAAAAACAATTAAATGAAAACAAATCCAAAGTGCATCTTTACAACTATTTTAGTTTGTCTTTTTGTTGTGATTATCACCATCATTACCATTCTCTTGCATGGTTTATTCACCCGTTCGGAGAGTGTTTGCCTTCTTTTTTTGTTATCCTCTTACAAGATTACAAAACTTTGTTGTTATTCGCTGTTCTTTTAGCAAATATTTACATTTTGCATTTCTGTGTGTTTAGCCAACGTCTAATAAAGCATTTTTGAATTCGTTTTATTTCTTCTAAACAGATTTACAACATCATGGTTGTGCACTCAAGTTCATTATCATTTGCAGCTGTTGGCTGTTGAGAGTTTCCGCAGAATTTATTGTAATTTGAATTGTGTAATAAGTTCAACAGCCCAAATATAAGCGAAGTGCAAGTTGTCTTCTTTTGAATAGTATCTAACTATACTTTACGCACACACATGCATATAAATACATAGGTACTTTGATATGTACATGCATGTACTTTAATGTGTTAAACAAAAATCAAAAGTCTACAACTCCCGTTCTATTCTTTTTACGATACACAGTGTTCTCACAAATTAGAACCGCTTTGTTCTCCGGGTGATTCTAATATTTGAAATGTTTTAATGTCTTGATATTTTTTCAAAATTGATAAGAAAGTTAATTAAGTGGTTGTTTAGCAAAGAATAAATTTTGTGAATTTTTTATTACAATTCGTAGATTTTTTAACATAAATTGGGTGATATATTTTTGCTTTTATGTCTTAAATAAATTCGATACAACAATATGATGCTCTATTCACATTTTCGTCGGACTCCTACCATTCAAAAATAACGTATTTTTTGCTTTCTAGCATCTTCACTAGAATTTGTCACAATCCCTTAATTACTTAACTTTCGTTCTTGATTGATTCACCACAAATATGACAAGAAATAATTGCACGAGTTATTCATACGACGTTTATAAATATAATTTATTGCAATAGAGAAATGAAAAACAACGTATTTAATATATTACAACCTATAGTTCTAATTTCACATCGTTAAATACATTAAAATCCCAAGTTCTAATACTCGTATGTGGGATTCTACTGTATTGGCAAATACAGATAATATCTAGAGTATTTAATACAGTGTTTACCTGGCTTATAGATTATGACTATGCTACGTCATAGTTATCTGAAGTTTTACATACTGCACACATTAAGTGCCACATCGCACATTTTTCCGCGCCACCCAGCACGTAGCAGAGGGCCACATTGCAGGTTACTGTAAGACAGCGATTTTTTCACTTTCATTCTTTTCTGCACGACACAATGAATTTTGCTGTTGTTTCGAATAAAGGCATATTAAGAGTACATACGTTTTTGTTTGGCAGAAACTTTTACAAATGCATGGCCGACATGCAATGCCATAACTCCCGAAAGCGAAGGTCATAAAAAACCGGCATATATAAAAAGTATGCAGTCGAAGGGAATAAGAATATCCCTGAACTCCTTTTTCACGCTACTATTCTTAAGTTTTGGCGATCGGCCACTTGGGAAGGTTTAATTGTGAAGATAAAAATCTGTAAAAAGTTCAGATTTGACGTATTCACACAGTGTGCTATTGTGTCATATTGCCAGAAAGTTATATTAGGTGTGATCCCGTACTTTTTGGGTAAAGTGAGAGTAAGCAAAAAATTCTCTCACATATTGTTAAAAATGTACAAGAGTACGGGAACACAAAAAGCCAAAATTCTTTACCAAAAGAAAACGTCGTAGTGGTCTGGCATTGTAATACATGGTATATGGTGTCTGCATGCAAGTTAAACTCAAGCAGTACATTATTTATTCGTCATTTACTTTTATTTTATTACAATTTTTATTTAGAATCTTTTAATAACGACTTTTTGCAGTTTTTAATTGTTTATCTTTTCAAAACAGCTAATCGTTAGACTGTTTTCCCAATCTGCCCGAAGAAATTTTTCGGGTTTCGTGCAAGAAGAAGAAGAATGTTGTTCTCTCACAATCTCTCTCACTTGCCCAAACTTTGAGTACGGGAACAGTTTTGGGTAAGATTGGGCGCCCGCGGGCACCCAATGTAGAGTACGGGATCACACCTATTATTTTCGTTCAGTTTAAAAAAGATATTAGGCTGCATGCAGAAGTGCCATATAGCAAAAATAACTCTAGACATCTGAGTTGAACGGCTGATATTCCTTAGTCGAGACGGCAATATTGTATGTTAGCCGCCGTTGCTTGTACATGATGCAAGAAGAAAAAACTACTTCAAAACAAAGTCACACCTTCATATCTACGCACTAAATTAAGTTTTTATAAGATAGAAACAAATAAAAAAAAAGAATTAAAATGCAAAACTTGAAAACATACAACTGAAAAATTTTGCCGCTGAACAATTTTCCGCTTGGCGCCGGTAAACAATTTATTCAGCTCATATCACCGGCAACAGCTGTTTTTGTTTACTTATACAAATTAATTTCGGGAATCGTTTGCAACAAAAGATAAATACGATAGTTTCGAATTAAAATTTAACTCTTAAACGATATTATAAATGTTTTAAATTTCTTTTCGTTTGGTGGCAATTTATTGCAAATGTGTTATTTTCTTATCAGGTGACTAAATAATTACGGGGTCCTCACATCAGTCATTTAGACACATGGTGCTGTATTATGACCGCTCAACAGGGGAATTCAAACCCCAAATGTGTGGACAAAAATGATGAAGTTTTTGTATATTGGATCTTCAAGGATCTGATATCTGTACCTCGTTCTGCAACCAATTTGAAAACTTCCCGGATGGAAAAAATTGATGTAATTCTCTGACACTGGGTAAGTCAAAATATATTTCGTTATTTATTTTTTATACATCACAAGTATAATTGCAAACACCACTGTGTTTGCTCGCCATGGCACAAAATGCCATAGTGGTTTTCGGCTTCAGTTCAGGTACAGTCACATTTGGGCAAATATTTGGCCAAAGAAACATAACCACTAAACACTAGTGGACACCTTTTGAATTTAGAGAAGAATTTATTGAGTCAAACAGGTCACAATAATATTGGATTCTATGGCACTGTCTATTGGTTATGTGTGCAACTGATTTAATTGAGGAACACTTATCTGAATCCGAATATTTTTCTTCAGTGTATAGCGGTTCTGCTTTAATTGTTAAAGTTTTTAAACAAAAAATTTTAAATATGAAGGAGTTTTTATTGGCTTCTCACAAAAAGGAGATCTTAAAATGGGCCTCAGATATAAAAATGTGTATTAATTTTTTACCAAAACACGGTCTACATTTTTTAGCTCTTTTTCTTACGCTCCCTAATAAGAGACTTGCTGGTGCGAATCCTTATACTAACCCAAAACGTACATTCAACTCTTATGCTCCGCTATAGCTCCTTTAAAGTCATGTGAAATTTTATTGAAATCTCTTTTCCCGTTTGGAAATTACAGATATAGTTTATTTATATATAATTTATGCAATGCCCTTAGAAGGTCAGTTGGTACACCCCTGAGTATGAGTGCGCTCGTATGAAAATATTAATCATACGAGTATTAACGAGTAAATAAGTTCGCATTAAAAATTGATATCTGATGAGTAAAAATATGAATATTTTTATATCACAACCGATTATTACATTAATAAAACTAAAACTATAATTTTGTAAATCACATTTCATATAAATGAAATTTAAAATTTTCTCTTATATTTTGAATGTCTTCAACGAACAAATGCTTTGCTTTGCGTTTGAAAATGTTTAGAATTTGTATGTAAATCAAATAGAACAAAAGAGTAAAAATATTTGGAATTTTGTATATGTGTAAAATATATGAATTTCACTAACGCAAGCTGATCGATCTTCACAATTAAAGTGACAATTTTATAAATTGTTTTGGATTTTAATATAATTGTACGAAAGAATGAACTTTGTCAACATCGTTATTATCTTAATTATCGTGCTTATTTCAATTGTTTTCAATATTTTTTAAAAACTGGCGGCAAATTACGGCATTCCATACGATTCGAAATTCTAAAATATTTCTATATAAACTCTATTGAAATATTTCATAATTTCGTTCGATAACGAGTGCTGTAATTTGCCCCCTGTTCTATTGAAGGTGTGTAAATAGTTTTAGTTTGCCTTGTATGTGTGAAAATAGACTTGGAAATATTTTTTAAACCAAATAAAATGCTATATATCTTTTGGTTAAATCAGTTAATTTTCCCATTCGTTGTGATATAGTAATATATAAATTAATTTTCTAGCTTCCATTACGCCGTTATTATTTAGTCAATAATAAGTATGCAGTATGGCATTAGCATTAAATTGGCTAACGCACTTGACTCAAATTTTACAGGAGAGACGAAATAATATAAGAATTTAGCCCAATAAATTAGTTTTTTTGCGCATAGGAGATTCAAATTACCGTAATTATTTCAAGCAGTCAATGTAGCGTCTCTTATTGTTGCGTATGGAACATGAAATATATTGTGTATATATTTTTATAAACATTTACAGTCGTATTTATAAAAGAGAATGTGTCCCTGATGTGTGCCTTAAAATTTATTCAAAGCAGTTTTCAAGTTCACTCTGGTATATATGAATTTGGCCTAAAATATATTGCAATTAAAAAAATTTCTGGACATCTGTACAGATCCTCTCAGAATATATCAAGCAATTCATTTTATCAATACAATATATCTTAAGCAAGCCGTAAATGTGTGAAATATTATTAAACATGATTATCTTCGTATAAATTTTTTATACCTTTTAAAACATTTTGAAACAAAAACAAAATACAAAGTAAAACATTGCCGAGCATATCACACGCTAATATTTTTGTGCATTTTATAAAATAATACGCTATATTTTGAATGCCAACTGCACACATCTTGTTGAAATTCGATCGATATGATTGCCATACAGTGAATTGTGGAAATAAAATGAAAACTAAATTAGAATAAGTGGCCTTGATTATGTCGAATCACAATTAAGGCATAGAAAATAAGGTGGCCTTATAATCACCACAAGATACACGCCACATTATTGCGGCACATCTTTTTCATATTGTGTTTGACAAATTGCCTAGAAACCAAATTGTCAAACACAGTGTAAAAATAAAAACGGTATAACAACAATAACAATACAACTTGTTAAATACGTTCTGATCATCATTAAATTAACCAAAATAAAAACAGTGCATCTCCAAAATACAAAATAAAAAACAAGTGTATCTGTAGAATGCGTGGCAATCAGCGTTGTCAACTCAATGCTTTTCTCACCGTGTTCTGTGATTTTAGAAGTTTTTGACGCAAATAATTTTGAAGTGATCATGATTCCGTTTTTCACTGAAATTGTAACAAACTGGAAAATATATGTTCACCAGGGACCGTAACAGTCCGTATTGTTTTGCTTAAAATAATCAGCCATTTCTAAGAAAATGTTTAATAACATTTCCTTTTTGCAAAGAGGTACTCCTCTTAAAATTTCAACTCTGCTTTCATAAATTAAAAAATAACCCTCTCACCTTTTGAAAATGATTTATTTTGGAATTTATCAGCGAAAAGGAGGGTTCTAACAGAAAATGCGATATTTTTCCTTGTGAAATTTTAAGTTTTTGCTTCTCTTTCTTAATTTAAAAAATAAGCTTCCCTACTTTCGAAAATGATTTATTTTTTAGAACCTAAAAAATTTAGCTTTTTCTAAGAAAATTTTTAAAAAGTAAATTTTTTTGTAAAGAGGTACCCCTTATGAAATTTTCAGTTTTAGCTTCTCTTTCTTAATTTAATTTCCCTACTTTCGAAAATGATTTATTTCGGAACTTATCGGCGAAGAGAAGGAATCTACCAAAATCTTTGCTATATCTACGAAAATTTTTAAAAGATCGACTTTTTTTATGAAATTTTAAATTTTCTTTAATAAATAAAAGCGCAGCGATTTCCCAAAAACACCGTTGTTCTGCTGAGCTGCTGAAGTCGGAAAATCGAATTGAATTTTAATCTTTTATTGAATTTTTTCTAGAAAAGCAAAGTGAATTTTGTCAGCAGGTGATAACTCCCAGCTGTTGGTGAGAGTGAAGCGGTTTTCCAAAAACAGCGTTGTTCTGTTGAAGTTGGACAGTTGAATATTTTTCATTTTTCATGACCTTTTGAATGGTGATTATAATTTGATTCCTTCTCAACATCTAGTTACGATCGTTGGCCAGGTTTGTTTTTACTTATTTCTGTTAACGTGTTGTTATATTTTCTGTGTAAATCACTTCGTGTTAGTGTAATACATGCGAAAGCAAAAATAAAATTGTAAACATCTGTTTTTATATAACATGTGCACCGTGTAATCACCAAGAGGTTTGTGTAAAAACAAAAACAAATAGAGGCACGAAAGCAAAAGACGAAAAAATTTTGTTTTTGTTGTCACATAAATTTCAATATGGGTGATTTGCATTACGCATGTTTTTGTCGTTTTCACTACTTTTTAAAACCGAAAAGTGGACAACACTGTGCAAGCTGATCGATGACGATCAACTGTTAGATAACTACTATCGTATTGTTATTTGTGTAGGAGTAGAACCTTTCCATTTCGTTGTGATATTTAAGAAAAAATTCTCCTGCAATAATCATGGCACTACGTTTATCGCAAAATTTGTTAAAAAACAATTTATTTTGTAAGTTGGCTGTTGGCTCCCAATGCACCACTGCGAATAAGTACTTGTCCTATTATCCCGTGAATGATAAGGTTTTTGGTTTGGATGAAGATAAACAAAAGCTGAGAGAAACTGCCTTTAGTTTCTTTCAAAAAGAGTTGGCTCCTTTTGCTAAGGACATAGACAAAAATGATGACTTTCCGTGAGTTAAAACAGATTCTAACATGGAGTGTTGAAGTAATTTTTAATTAATTTTCAATTAATTTTTGCTAGTGATATTCGTAACTTCTGGAAGAAAATGGGTGATTTAGGCTTTTTAGGTATAACAGCTGAGCCAGAATTCGGTGGTACCGGCGGCTCGTATTTGGATCATTGTATTATTATGGAAGAAATTTCAAGGTAAATGAGCGTTAGTTTCGTGAATTATCAATAATAAGAAATCAAATTATTTCCAAAGAGCTGCCGGTGGGATAGGTTTGTCTTATGGCGCCCATTCTAATTTGTGTATCAACCAACTGACTAAAAATGGAACTAGCGAACAGAAAGAAAAATATCTCCCAAAACTATGTAGCGGAGAACACATCGGAGGCTTAGCCATGTCTGAGCCGGGAGCCGGTTCGGATGTAGTCTCTATGAAATTAAAAGCTGAACAGAAAGGCGATTATTATGTGCTAAATGGCACCAAGTTTTGGATTACAAATGGTTCGGTAGCCGATACCCTGATTGTCTACGCGAAAACAGGCACAAATTCTGCTGATGGTTACGGCATAACGGCATTTATTATTGATACACATTCGGACGGTTTCAGTTCAGCTCAAAAACTAGATAAGTTGGGAATGCGTGGCAGTCCCACTTGTGAGCTTGTTTTTCAAGATCTCAAAGTACCAGCAAAAAACATATTGGGAAAACTTAATAAAGGTGTTTATGTATTGATGTCCGGTCTGGACTATGAACGCCTTATTTTGGCAGCAGGCCCTGTGGGTCTTATGCAAGCTGCCATTGACACATCATTTGAATACGCCCATCAGCGTAAACAAAAGCAGTTAATTGGCGAATACCAACTTATGCAGGGAAAAATGGCTGATATGTATACGACACTAAGCGCCTGTCGTTCATATCTATACACTGTAGCTCGTGCTTGCGATAGCGGTCATAATAGTAACAAGGATTGCGCTGGTGTTATTCTGTATTGTGCAGAAAAAGCAACGCAGGTTGCCTTGGAAGCAATACAGATTTTGGGCGGTAACGGTTATATTAATGATTATCCCACTGGTCGTATAATGCGCGATGCCAAATTGTATGAAATTGGCGCTGGTACCTCAGAAATAAGACGTTGGCTTATAGGGCGACAGTTAAATTTGGAATATAAGTAAATGGAAATTGAAAGGAGCCGCGGACTTGTTTTTATTGTATAAACGAGATGTGTGTAAAATATTTAATTATTGTGAGACTACTGTTGCATTTATTTTTTCTATTTTTTGTAATTATATTGAAATGGTATATACAATATGTACAGATTTACATTAGCACTTGTTATAAAGCATTTATTTTTGAATGTACATATTTAATATTTTTGTAATAAAGTGGGGGTGTTGTTTGTTTTGTAAAACTTTCTTTTGAAAAAATATTCTGAGGCTGCATAATTTTTGTTCATGTTTAAAAAAAATTATACACTAATTCTAAACATTATAAAAACTTTGAAAAACAATATGAGTAGCAAATTGTCCTGCCCTAAATTTTGTGACACAACTTTTTATGGGTTGTTTTAGATTTTAGCTGTTAGTCTTAGACGAATTTCTCCACATTTAAAATGTCATTCCTATTATGTTTACCTAAATCTCAATATCCCCATTAAAACAATTTTCATATTAAAATAAACCTCCAAATATGCTCACGTGACTGCACCACAAGTGAGAGAGAGGCAACATCTGCGAAACCTTTACCTAAAATTACTGAAGCTTGATATATTTAGTATGTGTGTTTATATTTCAATGTGTCTTTCTGACCGTTATATACAAATAATTAAACTAATTTTAAAATTTTGGTTACAAAACAGATTTATTTATTTATTAATATAAATTATACACAAAGGAAATAAAAAATACGTAAACGAGACAATCAGAGACATATATGTATGTGTATGTATATACAGAAAGACATAATTTGAAACATTTATATACTTGTTGTATTTATGTACGCATTAAATAAGAAATATAATAGAATTGAGTTAAAATTTCACAAGAATGCCAAGTGGTCCACACTCATAGTTAGGAACAAAGTATAATGTAACGGTCTTATTCATAAATTAATTTATTTGCAATTTTTTTATTTGAAATACTAGCATTGAACTCTAACCCTCATGTTCATATTTAAAAATGAGTTTGAGAAGTATTTTATCCAAATTTTTTCATACAATTTTCTTAATATATTTCAAATACATTTTATTCTTTTTATATATATGGCGGCTAAACTATACTTTGCTTAAGACAATGAGTATGGTTCAAAGTTACTAACGACAGCAGTTGTGTAATAAAAAAAAATTATGCACATGGCTAATACAAATAGGCTAAAATATGTATAATTATATGTAAAATGTAATTTAAAACCAATATAGTTATATGACACTAAATACGGTGAACGAAATCAGTTGAATTTCAATTCGCCTCGACACAGAACATATTGATTGATTAAAGATTTTTAGTTTTTATTTTAGACATATTAGAGAAAACGTATAGTTAGAAGTTAGTTATTTTATTTACTTTTTTTTTTTTTTGTTTGCTTGTTTTATTATTGTTAGTACATTCAAAATATTGGCAAAAACATTGGCATTACAATGTAAATGTTTCAAATAAAAAATGTATATTTAAGTAATAATATAATAAGAGTTATGTAGACTTATTATAAACTAATTTGTTAGACTTAAGAAGCACTTTTGGCAAACAGTAATTTGTTTCATATCCTCAGTTTTATTGTTTTATTTCAAACGATTGTATTCTTTATGTTCCAGCTTAGTCCATGCGAAAACTATGCGATTCGGTTTTCTTCTCTGTTCGCGTTTCGGAGGTTGTAGTGAATGATTTGCGTTCCATAACTCGTTGTGTCATTGAGGTTAAACGTTCAGATCCCTGATCAATAAGACTGATCTTCCCCGACTCGGTATTCAGACTCATCTGATTAAAGCTGGATTCTAAAGGTTTCAAACCTAATTCGTTTGTTTTATCATAATTACGGGTTTCATATCTAAAATTATTTATAAAATTGTTTTATTATTTGTTTTTGAATACCATTCAGTGCACCGAAAATTACCTTGAGGTATAGCCCTCGTAGTTTTGTCCAGGATATGTATTACTGCTTGTTATTTGTACTACTCCACCCTGTCCAAAGGTTTTATCATGCAAGTCTTGGACACAAGCTTCTAAATTACGATTGCTTTGGTGGTGATTGTAGTTTGAGGTCGACGAACCGGCTGTTGTATGCTGCTGTTGAGAAGTGACATTGGATTTTAGTGTGGCTGATTGATCAAAGTTTTGTGAATGCTTATTAGTAGGTGTTAGAGGACTACTCGGTTGTGATAAACGACCACCACCGTTAGTACCGCTGGCTGTCACCGGACTACCGGGATACGGACGAGGCACGGCGTTGGCAGTTAGTTTGGGATTAGATCTATAGGTATGAGTTGCAGTTTGCATATTAGAAATTGTTTTTGACAAAGGAGGTGGAGGTGGTGGGAAGGCAGTTGTATCATTATCCAACTGAATGTGATTCATTGGTGGTGGGGAAACGGCACCTGGATGATGGAAATGTTGTGGATTTGAGGCATAATTGTAATGATGCTTCGATTGTTGTTGTTGATGATGTTGATTCAAATAACTTGGTGATATAGGCGCCTCCAATTGTCCATAGAAGCCCGACCGATTTAGTGTCTAGATATGAAAGAGAATTATGAAGTTCGTTTTTGTTAGTTCGACAATGTTAATTTGTTAACACAATCTTTAATTATCTACAACAAATTAAATTCAGTATTGTCAGACCGTTTTCATGGAAGTAGTAGTGTTCATGCAGTTTTTCATAGCATTACCTATTTTAATTATACTCTTAATAAATAGTTTTAAAATCTTATAATAGTTTAAAAAACCAATTAATTTTCTAAATTATAAACACGCCACCAAACAATGTGAGATTCGATCATACAAATCGCCGCGATCTGACAACCTGACAATATGAATTACTATATTAAAATGATAATAAAATAAAACATTTAACATAAAATTATGTTTATTTGTTCGAATCCTAAATAGGAATTCAAAATTGTTGTGAAATGTACTGGTGTCTTGAAGTACTATTAACTTATTGTTCTTTTATAAAACCATCTAAAAGTTTTATTAACTTTTTCATTTGAATTTGTGTAAAACTAAATACGAGTGTACGAGTAAATAAAATGTACTGAAGATAATAAAAGTAATTTTTATATATTCATACATTATTGTGACTCTTGTTGAGAGTTCCGTAGGCAGATTGAGTGTATTCCGAATCGCTGTCGTCTGTAGTAAAACCTTGAACGTTCTTTTGCCGTTGACGAGCATGACGAATGAGTACCAGTTTTTGGCGAGCTTCTTCGAGTTGTTTTTCCATACGCAAAACATCCGAACGAGCATTAATTTCTTGAGCCATACCATCAACCATGGAAGTATTAATTTTCAAAGTACGTTCCTCTTCAACTTCAAGGCCTTGTTGGGCTGCTCTAACTAAATTGTCAGTAGATTTAATGACTGCATTGCCAGCTGCTTGCAAACGACGTCCAGCTTCGGAGTTGGGATTAGATTTTACTTTGCAAGCAATTAGCAGTTGAGCAGTTGAAGCTGCAACTTGTTTAGCGGTTGAAATTAACATTTCTTCTGTGCCTACACCTCTGACCAAATTCTGTGCAGCTTCTACTAGACTGTGAGTGGCCGCTGCCACTAAACGAGCAGCAGATATCAAACCTTCCGACCACTGACCATCATCTGAAGAAGTTAAAGGTCGTTTGGCTACCTTTCCTTGATCGATTAGTTCTCGTTGGGCTGCATTTGCAGCTCTAACCAAGGCAGATGACGCTGCCATAATACCTTTGGCAGCTTCTAAAATCATTTCATCAAATTTCATGTTTTGATCAAGTTCAATCTGATTTTATGAAAAATAAAAGAAGAAAAAAAAGGATTTGATCAGAATGATGTTTTAAGAAATTGGCTCTTATTAATTATTTAATTGTTTTAAAGCATCACAAATTAAAATTTGTACTTAATTATGAATGTATTAGTTTTGAAATTTTTACTATTGATGATTCATGTTATTGTTAGTTGTTTAAGAGATTAATCACAGTAATAATATGTTTGATTCCTGGGTGAAAGTGCAATTATGACAACCAAGAATATCAAACATATCTTACCGGAACAATCGATCGGATAAAAAGGTTAAGACAGCAGAAATAGAAGAAGCACATACACAGAACACCACGTTTTTAATCTTTATACATAAGTTTGTGTTAAAATATACAAGTTAATTTATATTTAAATGATTTAAATGAATTACAAGTTTTTTTAAATTAATTTTTGTTATTTTCCACCAAACACCACAAATGGATTAATAAAGAAAAAGAAGTGTAACTCACCTTAACATCATCATTACGTCGGGGTCGTAAAGATGCGAGCTTTTTAGCAGCAGCATCAATGGAAGCAGCAGCACCCAACAATTCATTTTCTGCAATCACTGTAGGATCTTCGGGATCTATCCAATCAGATCCTTTCAGGAGACGAGCCATAGCTACCAAGTCTGTTACACATTTCGCAACACGTCTCGATAAATGCATGCGATCATCGGCAGAACAACTGTGTAAAATGCCATTAAGTAACTCGCGATAGGATTCACCTACAGCAGCACCAGCTTCTAAGGTTCGTTGTCTTAAATCATCGGTTTCCGCACAGTTCCAAGCTACCGAACGGCACACCAGTAACATTTCGGATATAGACCGTCTACCCAAATTGGCTGCCATCATAATGTCTTCTTGCAGATTGGAAGCACCAGCAGCAACAGCCTTAGCAGTAGCCAAAGTAACATTCTTCGTCACACGTATCAAATCTTCAGGACCAACTTGAGCACTGCCTGTTGGGGGTGGTGAGTGCATTGCCTTTAAATAACGAAAACATTCAAATTAAATATAAAAAATATCATTCATAAAATCAATTTCGAAAAAAACATACTCTAATTTCTTGTGATATGGCTTCAACAGTGGACTCCATTGCACGTGTACCTCGTGTGTGTTCATCCTCCACAGCTTTAACGGTTTTCAATAACGACGACACATTCAAAACCATTACCTAGTTTGTACGTTTATTTCAAAAAAATATTCATTTATTGTATAATGGGTTCTTATAAAATTGTGCTACAAACTAAATTTCTCTAACTACTTGAGTGTAACGACGGTCTACATAATTATCACTTGAATATATAAGACTATTAGAAACAGTTGACAACCTTTTTAATGTCGCTTCCTTATTGTTTAACTGACAGAGATTCATAGATGCTGCAGATTTAATGACAAGCATTATGCAATTTCAACCTAAATTGGGTCAAAAAGATAATTTTGTACATAAAAATATTCTTATTTTTTTATGACTGTAAATTGTTCAAATTAACGAATTTTGTTTGGTTTTAGACAATATTTTGTTTTCGCATCTGATACTGATTTATAATTTTTATTTTATTTTAAACATATTAAAATTACAAAATATATATTTTGTGATAATATTAATTAAGCTGGTGGTCGCAGCTTGTTAACATCTTCAGGAAATAAAATACACATATATTTTGGTAAAACATAAAACAACCTCAAAGCCTTATTACAAGTTGCACAAATTAACTTTTAATGATTTGTGATACCCTACTCTGTTCATTCATTAATCAACCAATTAAAAAAAAACAAAAAATGCCATTCTGTTCTATATTTTATGCGAAAGGAAAATAATGCAATTATCAAGGCTTTTATTCTGCATGTATTACAGAACAGCATAAAATTTATATATCTTTTGTTATATAGCAAAATCTTTAAACTTTTGTAAGTGAAAATTATTGCGTTTTGTTGCCATATTGCAAGCAAAAAGAAACTTTTTTGTAAAACTCTGCAAAAAAAATCGATATTTTTATTTATCTGCAAATTTAAAGCAAAGCTTGCATATTGTGCTATGGTGTATATTGTATTCCAATATGTTTTCATACCTTTCATTTCTATTAAAAAGATTTGCAAATTAATAAAAACCCAATTTGAAAAAAAAGAAGCGCAGTGAAAAATTTATAATAATGTTTCACCTGAAAAACTTTCTAAGACTTCAGCAGAACTCCACCTGATTTAGTTAAATTAAATACTGTAAGAAGATTTTACCTGATACGAATATGTGTAAATACCAACTTTTTAAAAATTGCTAACCAACTCACTGTCTTGTTTTAATTTTATTACATTCATTAGCTGATTTCAAATATGTTTTAAAATTCGCATGATTTTCAAATCGAATGGGACTTGCAAATTGCAAAACTTGTTATGATACTAACGCGTTTCGCTTTGTAAATCGCAAGTCGATTGCGATTTTTCGAATTTAATTATGAAATAATATTCTAGATTCAGATAAAACGAAAAAACTTTTTCAGCTTCTGAAACCTCTCCATCGTGTAAACAATTTCGGCTTCGAATTTAAAGCAGCGAATTAAATACACTTTTCTGAACAGAATTTGTAAATTTTGCATAGACATGCATGCAAAAGTTAAGTACATTCATTCGGTTCATTTCTTTTTTAATTTCTAATCAAACACATTTCTACTCAAAGCTACTTCCACAGCATCTATAATCGTTTATACTTATGTATTAAACACTATTGCGACAATACTCGGATAAAAATAAAATGGAATAATAACAAATAAACAAAAGTTGTATGCAATGTATATGAGTTTATGAAAATTATGGCAACTAAACTAGTCCTGATTTCGTAAAAGATGTAAAATTTTGTATGTGTTCCACAAGTAAATATTTTTAAATATGGCATTATTTCATGAATGTAGAAGGACAAAAAGGCAAATAAGACGCTCAATATCCATGGTTTGATGATTGCTGGCTTATGTGGTTAGTTTCGATAGCGGCAGATTTGCATAATTCTTTAAGCGTCTAGATAACAAACAAATTGAAACAAGAATAATGAAACAAAAAATAAGAATTTTTAAATTAAAATCAATGGCTGAGAATATACATTTCAATTTAGTTCATTATTTAACATTAAATAGTGCTTAAAAAACGTTAATAATTTTGAAAGGTTCCAAAAATATTTGTTTGATAAAGGAAGATGTTAAGAAAAAAATTACTGTACAAGATATATAACAGAAGAGAGATGTAGCGGCAATAGAATCAAATAAGTAGTATTTGCAGTAAATGGTTAAAGAATGAACATAAGCAGCAGCACCAGCAGAAATTGCAAAAAAGATAACCAAACCAGTTTTCGGTAAAATGCATTTTATATAATCAAGGCGTTTAAATTCTACATAAAATACGTTGTAAAGTTTCAAACTCTTTTTTTTAGAAACCGGCACTTTAAAGTTTTAATCCTTAGATGACATGAAAACAAAACATATATTTTGTGTTAAAAACATACAGACATACAATTGTGAGTGGCATCTTTCATTTTTAATGTTTTAATATTATGCGTGCGGTAGTGATTAAAAACAATTAGTGAAGTCATAAAAAGAGATTTTTGTGATAAAGCCATACTCGCTGAAATTTAAGAAATACCAATAGGGGTAGTGCAAAAGTACCATTTTAATTTTATAAATTTGTTTTTAACTAATGTACACTATACGTGTATCGTTAGCTGAAATACAAAATCGTATAATACCGAAACGTTTGAAATCGCTTTGAAATAACACAATATTTAAGAAACTAAGACGCTGTTTTGAGTTTGTGCTTTTGGATTTAAGCTAACGACATGTATGTACATGTGTAGGTATATTTTTTTTATTTTAAACAAAATAAAACTGGTAAATTTTTCTAGGTAACCAGTCATAAGTGTTGAAAATCAAAATCACGACATTTAAAGCGTTACACTTAAGTAGTTTGTTAAGCTTTTTAAGTAAAGGGTTTCTTATTTCTATACTCTTTGATTGAAAGAAAATTTGTAATCGTATACAAAGGTACTTACCCTGGCACTTTCTTTTAAGTCTTGCATGGAGGGATCATTAATAGGTTTGCCGGAAGCCAATTTGGTGGCATTTATCAAATCACCTAGAGCGGAAGCGACATCTTTGACTGCATTAATAACCATGACTTGAGAATCAGGTTGTGCTGATCCTAACGAGCACGCACCATGTTTGACAGCCTCTGCCAATTGCACTGTAAAATATTTTTTTATTATTAATTTAGCGTAGTTTTTCAAATTGAATGTTAAATAGTATTTCCTACATTCACTTTTTAATGAAAATAAATTGGAATACTACTTATTAATTCTAAAGCCGTATATACGAGTACACTACCAAGATTTCTTGCGGTATGATTTCTGTAAGCATTTGCTGAAATGTTTCCACTCAAACTAGAACTTGCGGAAGGCTACTTCCAAGAGTATTTCATATAAGTTATTACGACGAACATGCTACAAAACACTGTAGACGTGTTTCCACACAATGTGGCTGCAGCATGTCTAGTGGCAAAATCAGATTGGGTAGCTGCCATCGCATCATGTTTAATTAAAAAGAAACACAAAATTATAAGAAGGATAGAAGTGTATGAGTGCGGGATTGGTTGCTGCGGCGCGTAGATTTGTTTCCAGGTTATGTCTTGAAATTATCCTAAAGAGCTAACGTCGTGTATTTCGTCATATAAAACATATACAGTACTTTGGCTACAAGGTTAAATTTTTGTCAGCTCTTTGTTCAAAAATCGATTTTTTTAAATTTTCTTAGAAAAGGCTAAATTTTTGCCAGCAACCTTCTTTTTGCTGAAAAAAAAAACATTTTTTTGTAATTTTCTTTTTTGGAAACTTTTCCCCTTTTTTGTTTACTTATTGCCCGAACTACGTTCGGAGGTTGTGCTATTTAATTTTCATCTATCCTACCTACGCGTCTATATCAATGTCTTTCAATTACTAAATGTGTTTTGTCACCACTCCAATTGAATTTATTTCTCTTTTTTTTGTGAATTTGGAAAATTGCTAAAAATTCGAAACAAAATACCACACAATTTTCAAAACACTTGCCGTTCATAGACAGCCGATCAACTTCTGCAAGCCCCGACTTCTGGAAGTCGACTTGTAATACGTGCTAACACGGCTGTAAACTCTTTAATTTTTTCACTTAAAGAATTTTTCACAAGACATTTTGTTATTCACTTTGTAATCTCCATAGTTTTTATTGTTACTACACACGGTAAGATTTTTAACAAATTTTTTATTCGTGAAAATCCTTACATTAATATCACTTACCTATTGTTGTGACAGCATTTTGTGCTGCATTAGCCAGTTGGTCTTGTGTTCCTGCAGCTCCGGTAACCAAAACTTTTGTGTCCTCTACCAAAGCTTTGGCTGTTTGCAAAATGTGCTCGCGATGATCGGCAAAGCTACTTGTGCTATCTGAATGCAATGTACCAGCAGTTGCAAACATAATTGTGGTGTCTAAATCACCAATAATTCCGGAAATGGTGTGGGCTGCATTTATACAGGCCTGTGTACCACGTGATCCCGCCTGTAAAGCTGCTAAAACTTGAGCCACCTTTTCAGAAACCTCGCGAGCATTACGTGATATTTCGTTTTGATGGACCGAGTCGCCAGCACGTGCACCTCCAGCACTTGTTTGGATCAACGAGCTAACAGAACGGCCTAAATCAATAACATTGTTTCTAATGCGCATAGCAACATCTGGTGAAGTTGTGGTGGTGGATGCTCCTACAGAATCTTGCGTCAATTGTGTATAATGTTTGGCCATTTCAACGGCTAACTGGGGCATAAGTTGTGGTTCTATAGACGACTTGGCATTGGTTTCATTGCCCAATCTAGCTATTTCTTTAGCAGTTTGAACCATTCGAGTTTGATAATCTACAAAAGTGTCTGAATAAGAGGCATTCAAAAGGGATTGACGTTTGTCAGTTAAACGAGTGATTGCACGGTTAACTTGTTCCATTAGACCAGTGACAATGCCGGTTTCGGCGTTAATCTTTTCGACAGTTTGAGTGAGTTCTTGTATGTTTAAACGAGTATTCTCTATGGATTCATCAAGTCTGGGGTGAACATGTGTAGCTTTAGGATTTCCAGCAGATTCCTTAGCTGCTTTTACTAAATTCTCGGCACTTTCCACGACCGACTTTGTTTGATTAATAAGACTCATTTGTTGATTGGTGTGAACAATATGAGTACAGGCTCCAATGCCTCCATTTACCATGGGTACTACATAACGCGAAATTTCACCCACAGCATGACCCAGTTGTTCTGCATTATTTTTTCCCGCCAAACGAATGGGTTCTAATTTGTCTAAAAGCTCAGCGGCAGAATTTAAAGTCTGTCCTGAAAACCCATGCAAGTTGTTATCACGACGTTGCGATAAGCCTTGTGCATTAACGGCCATTGCACAGCTATCCAATTCGCGTTTGCATGTTCCAAGTGTTTGCAAAACTTGATCACATTGCGCTTGACCTGGAGCCTTTTCGCGAATGTTGTCAACCAACCGTTTAACTGATTCGGACACTGGAGTGGAGGCATTTGAAAGCTTTTGCCATACTGGTGGATCCTCGGGGGACAAAGCTAAGGATTTAGCAGCCTTAACCATTTCAATAGCACCATCAATTACTCCTCTACCCGCATTTAATACGGGCTCTTGGGCTTTTTTGCCTTCCGTTGATATTTTGGCTGGAATTGAAATGAATTCCGGACTGGAGGCATATTGGCGTACTGCCTTAACTGCTTCCAATAAAGGATCTACTAAGCGAGCTCTGGAAGGTTGGGCAGGGTCATCCTCAATAGCTTTGATTTCTTGTACAAGATTCGAAGTTGCGGTGGCAACTTGTTTGGCCAATACAATAAACTCATTCTTGGCTACCGGATTGTTGGTATTCATGCTTGCCTGACGGCAAATGGAGCACAAATAGCTTGTGTGTTTAGCAATTACAGTTAATGCAGAAATTTTCTGTTGTTTAGATGATTGAGGACTGCTGACAATATCGCAATGCTGGCGTATACCTTGATAAGCCCAAGTTAATTGAGCCTGATCGATGATTCCAGGACGTCCAGCAATGCTGCTTGGATGCGAAACACCGATTAAGTAGGCAGCTTGTGCTGAGGATTCAATAAGGCCGTGAATGGACTCGGAAACGTTATTTACAGATTTAGCAAACTCCGCATGATTCGACTGCTTTGCGTTGTTTATCATTTCTTGAAGAGCATAACCTAAATCGCGCGATTTTGCGGTAGCTGATTCGACTGAATCAAAATAGCCTTGCTCATTGACAGGTTCATGGGGATAGTCCAAAAGCACTCTTAGTGCTTCAATATTTCGAGTTGCGTTATCGCATTCTTTTTGGCCCGGTGCTGACTGTACGCTGGCATCGACCAATTTATTAATGCTTTCGGTCACACTACGAGCAGCTGCGTGTAAAAGATTTTTAGAGTTTGGCTGGCCAGGATCAGCAGCAATTGACTTAGCAGTGGACAAAAGTGAACAGGATTGTATGGAAACACTACGTAAACAGTCTATTATTTCTGAACGAACAACTTCATCGGAGTTTTGACCAGCCATTTCCATGGAAACAGAAAGTAGATCGCGATAATTTGCTGCAAAGTTGCTACTAGATTCTGCTAACTGAGCAGGACTGGCATAAGATTGTACAATTTGGCCGCCAGCGGCGCTAAGGCTTTCAGACACTTGTTTCAATTCACCCTGCAAAGTATTGTAACTACGATTTGAAGGAGGAAACTCACTCATAGATAAAATTTCACTCAATTCGCTAACGTTCCGTAATGCCTGATCGACTTCGCGTTGTCCAGGAATGCAATCAACTGCCTTGGAAAGTGATTCAGTGACATCACGACCGGCCTGAGTCAAAGCATTTGGATCTCCCATATTTTGAAGAGTCCGTTGGGCTTCCTCCATAAGACGAGCAGAACTTATTACTACATCATCAGCAAAATCTATTACTTGCGCGTTATGTGTAGTAGCAGCCACACCGTGTACACTTTTTGTGAAATCACCCAAAGCTAGAGCAGTATCTCTGCCAGCAATGCCAGCGTACATACGTTGCCCTTGTAGAACGGATGATATCATTCGGCTTAGAGCAATGCCAACATTCTTAGCTGACTTACGTAATTGTTCGGCAGTATTCTCAACTGTTTCACCGGGCAAAGGTCTCAAAGCTCCCGACTGAGCTGCATTACGAGTATCTTCTAAAACATTATGCAAATTGCGAACTGCTTCCAAAGCAGATTCTAATTCCTGTCCACCACAAGCTTCTCTTGCTCTTTGAGCAGCAGAATTGAGCTCAGACACTGTCTGTCCCAAATAGAGAGCGCTTTTGGACAATTGCGACGCAGCTGGTATATCTGTGACAGTTGGTTGGAGAGCCCTGGCGGAACGAGACATTTGGATGGCAGGTTCAATAAACTGTTCTGCTGCCTCAATTAAATTAAACTGAGAATTATAATCATCAGGATGGCTGCGTGTTGTTTTAACAGCCGTCACCAAACGAGGTATAGTATCTGCAGCTCTTTTACAATCCTGCAAGAGGGATTCTTTAGTTTGATGATCATCACTGTGTTGGACAGCGTTTTGAGCACCACTTATGCATTGTGTGGCAGCTGATGCTGCTTGCTTTGAACAATATTCCAAACGTCTTATTAAATTGCGTTTGATTGCTGGAGTATTTGCAGTGCTGGTGGTAATTTCACGTAATTCTTCTGCAGCTCTACGTAGAGCATTTTGGTTTTCGGAATCATGGGGATTGCTAGAACATAAGCGAGCTGCTTCTACTAACTTTGCTGTTGCATCTGCCAACTGCTTGGCAGCTGATAAAAGGCGTCTTTGCATATCAGCATCTTGTTGTTGATCAGCTTCTCCTTTAATACTCTGAATTAGTTGGGCGGTGGCTTGGCCCAATGTTTTGGCATGCCTAACCATTTCCTGCGGATCATTAGAAGAGACTAGAATATCAGTACCAATGATGACATTTTCGACCGGACTCATTTCTTGGCTAGTTCTACTAGCGTACTCCCGAGAACTCAATTTGACATGTTCCAACATGTCACTTAAACTCTTTGACACATCACGAGCTGCTGCTAGCAAATCGTTTTTCAGTTTTGGATCATTGGTCGCTTCATGGCAAACCTCACATAAACTGTTTACAGCACGAGCAACATTTCTGGCTGCTCCTTCTAATTGTTCGCGACACGCGGCATTGTGAAGTGTAGGGGCTACAACCTTGGCACAAGCTACTAACTGACTGGTAGCCAAAGCACACTGACTAGCTGCACCTATAACACGATTGCGCGATTCATCATCCTCGCAGTTAGCGGCAATGGATTTAGCACGCAAAACTAAAGCAGCCGTAGTGTTAGCAACTGCCTTAGCCAAACCCAGGAGCATATCTTGCAAATCACGATTTTCCGGTACATCCTCTTCGGCAATGGTACTGAGCACATATGTAGTAGCTTCTCCCACCCGACTGGCAGCGTTGATAAGATTTTGTGGGGGCTCTTTACTTTCTGGCTCTGCTGCTTTCAACAAATCACTAAAGGCGCTACACAAATTGCGTGCAGCTTCCAATAGTTTGTCACCATTCGTATCGTCTTCCATTAACGCTGCTATTAAACGTACCTCCTTTGTTACCTCCGGTATAGTTTGGGCTATTTGCGAAACTGACGCCGATATAGCTTCCGTATCTACCTCATCCGGCTGCTGGGTGGCGGTTATGATCTGTGCAGTAGCTGCACTCATAGTAGCCACATGACTAGTAACAGCTTGCTTCGAGGTGTCAAGAGTATTTTCTCTCCATTCGATGGAACGTAAATCATTACCAAACTCTTGGATGGGAGCCTAAATTGATAAGATATATTTTTGTGGTGAGATATATTATACAAAAATGTCACGCGAACTATTATTTACAGTGTAAAAATATCTTGAAATTTTATTCTTACCTTTGTTCTAAGCTCTTCATCTGCACGAACTAATATTTCCCGACCGGCGGAGATATAGCTCAGTAAAGCTCTTTGCGGTTCAGTTAGATTCACAGAACTAATACGAACTTCCTTTGACTTGAAATATAAACGATTTAAAAAATTAATTTTGGGTCTTGCATAAAATTAGTTATAAAAAGAACCATTACAGAAAAAGTTAGAATTTTTGTAATTAAATATGATTTTCATCTAAATATTAGAAACGTACTCTGTGAAATTTTGAAATTTTATCTTTGTTTTAATGTTTGCAGCACAGATGGAGAAAATTTATAGAAAAATCTGTTGTTAGTTGAATAGAAACTTCATTTATAAAAGGAGAATTTATATTGTGATAAATGAAAACAAATCAAATGAATGCAAGTCAAATAAGCAAATTAATTTCAAAAATATAAAAATAATTAATGAAATGAATATGTACATTGATAAATAAAAATTAAATGTGCCACTTACCGTGGGCGGTTGATGGGCATGGTTTACTTGCCCAACAAATGCGCCATATTGCACAGTTTGCAATTCGCCTTGAGTATAGGATTTCTCGCCTATTGAATATACGTAACAAATAAAAATTAATAAAACAAAAATAAAAAAATTATAACTAATAAAAAGCTATAGGCAGAAGCAGAAATAAATGTTTGTTTTTCTTGAGCACATTTCATTAGACTTCCGGCATTGATGATATTGATATTGATTACAATAATGATAGCAGCAAAAAGCAATAAAACTTTTTATAAGTTGCTCAAAAATAGCCATTGTTGAAAATACTTGGTGCCATTTATTTCATTATTTATCTTTCAAAAGTTTACAATGAATTAATTTTACTTACCGTCATCAGCTCTCATCATGCCAGGATGAGCCAACGATTCTGTGTTAATTTTTCCGATTTTATTAGTTTCATGTTGCAAAAATGTAGCTCTGTTAAGAGAGATTTTCTTATAAATTTGTTTGGAAATATGCAAATTTGAGTGTAAACTTACTTGGAAGGTGCCACAGATTCCTCTACCATTGTTGATCCCTCGTCTCCCTCAATGCCAAAATGATCCTTGGTCTGTTTCTTTTTCAATATAATGTCAATATATCCGGCAATGAGCTGAACAATTTGTTCAGCCTCTGTTGTCTGCACTGAATAGTATTGATTGGCATAATCACCAAAATCGAGTGTAAACGTATTGGGTGAGGCACCCCAACGTCTTACGGTGGTCAACGGCCATGAAACCAAGATTTCTTTAGTACGTTCGTCCAATCGCAAAACGGAATCTTTAGTCACACCCAATAGACGTGGTACCAATTTGTTTTTGCCATTCATTTTTTCTTTAACCAAGAAGAAGGTTACTCCATATGTTGGCAATTCTCGTGCAGTTTTGGTGTACAAGACCTTGGCATCGATTTCGGAGAGATCAGTATATTTTTTGTGTTCAGCAAAGATTTTCTTTTCGATGCTTTTAACACGCACATATGACTGTGGCAAGAAGTCTTTTAAACTATTCGTATAATGTATCATATTACTCAAGTATATTGATTGAAATCTATATATTTACTTACTCTAAGAAACCTGGTTTGTGTTTGGTTTCATTGTGAGGTCCAAATTGTATATGAACCTGTATGCCAGCAAATTCACAAGCTGAAATAAGAAATAAATTTAAATTTGGCACTCCATAAATAGTTAATTGCAGTTTATTTACCCTTTTCTTGGGTAACCGGATGTGTGCCATCCAAAATAGCATCACGTGCTTGAACATATAATAAATTTAGTTGGACGGGATCACGTGAATCAATATTTTGATCGGAAAAGAAAAATCGACGACGCAGCAGTACAGTTTCGGATTCGTCAATACCTTGTTCACGTAATGTCTTTCCGACATCAACCCAGTTTACTAAGATGCAAATCAATATTTTATTTAATAGACATGGCAGTTGAGAAGGAATATGAAAATAAAAATAAAGACTTACTTTCATCATCGGTTTTTAATTTTTTACGTAAACTTTCCATTTTGGTATCGCGATCCTTTTCCATTATTTTTCTCCTTAAAGTCAAAGTTCCAAATTTATTATCGGGCAAATTTTCATTTTGCGACTCAGTATCTTCGCGTACCAGACCATATTCCTCGTGATTTGTAATACCGATTTTCGTACAAATGACAACCATTAGTTGGGAAACTGGCTGTGAGTCATCGACTAAAATGGTTTTAACAGCACCATCCAACATACGAACTCTTAGAGTACGCAATTTTCTGCGGTATTCCAGCGTATCCTGATTGTGCAAAATGTAATAGCTCAAGGTGCGGCCATTTTCCATCCATACACCCTGTTGGGTCTGTTCATCGGGCATGAACAATCCATATTCACTAGCTGCAAGATATGGCATGTGAAGGTCGAGAATATAAATGATTTTATGTTTTTCATTTTAGTAATTTATTTCAACAACAACAACAATAATTATCTATTGATTTTTCTTTAATAAATCTACATAATTGTTCTTTTTTATTTGTTTTGTACTTACGTTGTCCCTGAACAGCTTCAGCAAATTTATCTCTGATTACTTTGCATGCATCGAATACTGTTGTATTGGGATGGAATTGTATGGTTTTCGTTACACGTCCACCCTCCAATTGTATACGTAACGACAATGTTGACATTTTTTCTTAGTTTTTGGTCTGGTTCTTGTTGACTTTTTACTAGACTCTTATCTAGTTCTTCTTGTTCCTTGACTACTCTTTGAAAATGTTCGTTGTACAAAAGTGTCTTTGATGATGATAACAATGGCGGTGATGGTGTTGATGGTAGTTGTTGTGTTGTTCGTCTTTGTGGTACAATAAATAATTCGAAGGCAAACGATTTTTTTATGTTTCTTCCCTTTATAACAATTAAAGGCACTGCAAAAAACCAAAACAAGAAAAAAGAGAATAAAGATGAAACGTTTGTAAATTAATTTTGAATACACTAAAATATATAAAAATTGTATTTGGTACATACACACACATATGTATGTTATGTACTTATATTTATACTATATGCATATGTGAGTAAGCATGTATGATTTTTAGTCTTATTATAACCCTCTCGAATTTTTATTGCAGTTTGTAGCATTTCACAATGAAAAAGGTTGGACATGACACACAATTGCAAGACTGCATTCTGATCTCTTTGCATGATGAAAATAAAAATATGAAAATTATGTATTCAGAGTTTCAGCGTAAACAGTATAAAAATTATCAGAGATTTGTTGTTGTTTGTGTAAGTAAGTAACACTTCTTTTATTGCCATCTTAAATATTAATAAATTTATTTATAAGAAAAAATTCCTGTACAAGAAGAAAGATTTTTTTATTAAACAATTAAACACAGACAACAGGCTTTAAAACAATTTTAATTGAATTTGTAAATTGCAACAACATTTAAAACTGACTTAGAAAATCTGGTGTAAAATCGAAAAATTATCGAGTTTCTCAAACTGAAAAGAGTATCTATATTTTTAATAATTCGATAATTTGAAATGTTTCTCTGGTCCGTTCGAAAATTGTGTTTTTTTTTTTTTGAAATATTTGAAAAATGTTAGAAACAATAATTATTAAATGTTCAGGTTTTGAAATTCTATGGAGCATCTGAAATTTAATTGTCTCAAAAATTCAACTAAAAAACTATAATAATCATTTAACGATAAATATCTGCAATAACATTTCAGATTAAGGAATTTAAATTATGATTTCTTTCAGTGTACTATACTGAAGGTAATATAACATAATTTAGTTATAAAACGGACATTACAATGACACAGATTTTATTTCTTGGTTTGACTTTTCATCACCACCAGAATAAACATCGATTTCTAAACGATTTTTCCAAGCGTGTTATCACGCAGTAAATTATGTAGAGTAGCTTTTTAAGATTCCACCCTTAAGAGTATGGAAACACAAGTGTATGAAAACAGACAGCTAATGCCACTGGCTTTGATTTGTGTTACAGGCACAATCACATACACACACACACACACCCATATGTATATATATATATATATATATATATATATATATATATTTATACACTTATAAACGGCAGCTTTCAGCTGATGTGGTTTTCGTAATGATGGAAAAATATATAAACTGAAATATATATATCCAGAATAATATGGCTAATAAAGTTCATAAACCTTGACTAACATTAGAAACAAAAAAATTTCATTTATTTTTATATTTATTTATGCACCTCCATACGTTGCAAGTTTTCATAAAAAGAAATAAAAAACAATAATAATAATTAAAAAATCAATATACGGCCGATATCTGAAGCCGGCTGAAGCTTCCCTTTTCGTTTGTAACTTATTTTACAAAAAAAATACCTAATTTACGTGTATGTGTGCATGCATAAATAAATTTTTTCCATAATATACTTTTTAGATGTGGAAAAGTAAATTGCACACGTACACACACACATAGATACATGTGTGTATGCATATGTATGTATGTATTTGCATATATTTATTGAAAAGCCCTTTTAGGTGGTTGAAACATCGTCGCTAAAATCAATATTATCATTTCAATTAAAGAAAAATATTTTTCGTAATAAATTTTTATTTCTTTTTCCCTTAAACGAGTATCCAGATTTAGAATTGTTATTGAAGTCATTTGTACGTTTTAAATAATTACATTTTCTTTTTATTGCATCCATATTTTCACTATTTTATTTTTATAATTTATACAATCTTTTATGTGTATTCTATAGCACTTTGTGGGTAGTATTTTCTCCTTTCTTTTATTTTATTTTATTTTATTATGTGAACAACTACTCAGCTAACGCACCCAAACAGCACTGAAATTCCTTCAAGTTTAGCTGCTCTAGCAAAGCGTTATAAATTTTAGGAAAAAAAATAAAAATTCACATGAATCTGTGTTAACTTATTTAGGGGATGCTGTGTATTGTACGAGATTCTTTTTTCTTTAATTATTTGTGCTAAAAGAAAAATGTTTAACTCTTAATGGGATAAGCGCATGCGCTCTCAAAATATACATACAGACACAATATCTATGTCTGATTTGTTTGATTTCTACACTAAGTCTCCCGTACTCCCTTAATAAAAACTACTTTTAAAAATATTTTCCTTACATAATTTAATTTGCAACAGTAACAGTATCTAACGAATTAATTAAAAATTACTTTTCCAAGAACAGAGACATTTTTGAAAACAGCGTTGATTTTTTACTATTTCTCAAAATACAGCGGTTTAAATTTCTCCAAAATCGTAATCTCCGTAACGTTGTCATGCTGCCAGACCGTTATCTCATGGCCGTATTTCAACATGTTAATTATATATTTGCAGTAGGGTCACCCTCTGTGATTGAAAAGTTTCTTGGAAATTTATGAATGGCCTGAAAGTTAGAGCTGATGGCTGATGGCAATTTATTTTATAACTAAAAAATCGCACCGAAAATAAATATGTCGCCTACTCCTTAGCGAGCTCACTCAAATTGACTCTGCTTGAGTAAATATTTCATTTACATACTTCTTTTAACTTTAATTTTTAGCAAAAGAAAAAAAAACAAATTTATAAGAAAACTGTTTGGTGGTTCACTTCTTCAAGAGAAAGACTGATACAAAAGCAGACAATATTTCAATTCGTCACTTCTTTGTAATTTTCTATTCACATACACAAGAACATATATAATTGATCTTTTTATATTATTTTAATACTATTTTTTAACCTTTTAACATGAAATTTTTTTCATATAGATTTTTATTTTTTTAATATTTCATCACGCTTTTGGACGACTTCTACAGGAAAACTATTGTTTTTTCAAAACAATAAACAATTTCTTTTCAAAAAAATAATGATAAATAACATTTGCATGCACTGCAATTTTTATTAATTTAATGAAAGTGTATAAAGTCGTTTAGTTAGGTTTGTACTATTTAATAAACAAGAATTCACATATATTTTGTAACCATCTTCGACGCGCTCGAAAAATTTAATTGCCATGAAATATTTTCATTTTCTTTCTTTTTTGCTCATGGAATAAACAACAAGTGGTATTGATTGATAATGTGCATATGTATATGTGCTCACATATATGCATGTAGTTGTATGCGTTGATAAATTCATAATAAAAATGAAATACAGTAGACATAAAGCTGACCAATAATTACTTATGATATCGAAAGTAGCGCCAACTTTACTTACTAAGTGAAATTTGTGTACAGTATGTGAAATAAATTTTTGCAAAACTATAAAACTGAGAATATCCCAGCAGACAGTTGCAGCATATATTGCTAACATTTATGATTTCGATTTATCTAAATAATAGTAAAAGGAAACGAAGTGTGAAAACCAGATTTCTACTATAAAATTTAGCGATGGTAGCCTCAGATTGCAGATACCATCAGTATTTCCAAATTGTTTACCAAAAATAAAAGAACACGTGATGTAAATTTTCGCTTTGGTCCTCGAAAAATATTTACAATTACAGCTCCTTTCTTCAATTTATTTAAAACACAAAAGGTTTGATTTTAAATCAAGATGGCGGACATTTAGAAAATATAACCTTTTACCGTGACTATACGAAATGCAATGCACAATTTATAATAATTATAATAATTATACTGGCAAAAAGGCTCCAAAAGTAATCAGACATTGATGTAACGATAGCGACGCCACTTAAGTATCAGCACCGACTAAGATGACAAAATCAAATTTAGTTCAGGGAATGACAACCGTCTTAGTCATGCAGGCTCAATTTTTGTAAAACGTTTCATAAAATTTGTTTTTATAGTTTTATGTAGACAATCACGTGAAGAAGTAGGCAAAAAGAAACTATTAACATAAATATTTTTTATAATTTTTAAGCATAATTTGAAATATTTCATTTCTTGAAAATTGTATATACATTACGAAAACATTTACTTGCTCAACTGTATACAAACAGAGAATGAAACGAAATAAGTAACGACGAAATCAAATAAATATGCAAATATTTATATGTACAATATATCGTGTTACAATTTCATAAATCACGTCTAGATTGGTAAACAATCGGAATACAAACATTATTCTCTTGTAATATTTCCGTCCACCCCATGAATACACAAATCGTAAGTCCATATGAACTTGTTTTACAGTGACATCAGCCGCAGACAAAACGAACGCATAATTGATTGATAACATTTCAAAGACATCTTTAGAAGAGATGCTGGATGTCCAGAATTTTTTTATGCACTCAATTCTTTTACAATTTTTTATAACTAAATCAAACGCATAAATGATACGGATAATTTGGGGATCGAATTTTTCACTGGTCACTAACAGTGCTGACAATTTTTCACACAATCACAAAATCTCTCGTCACAAAATCTTTCGCCACAAATTCTCTGTTCTCAACTTTCAGCACCTGTCCATCCAATAGTTTTATGCTATTTTATTTATAACAGAGAGTATAATTAGAATATTCAAATTTCCGTACAAGAAAAGTTTTATTTTTAATTTATATTTATGAATACTTCGGCTGGAAATTGTTTAATGAAGTTGATGAAAAAACGATTGTGTTTCAGAGATCACGGCATTTATCTAAGATGTTTCCAATATAAAAAAATTAAAATCTATCTTCAAAACGTTTTGCTAGTCGGATAAGGTTTGACTCTCTATTACAAAAAACACTTACAATTCACAATTTAATTTGAATAGTCGAATATATCCCAAACTATTTATAAGCCGAAATCTACACACACAGCAGAACCTGCCAGTGAAAACATCTATTATCAGAATTTTTCATAACCCGAAGAGACTCAGTTCGGAGCCTCGAGGTAATACGCTTTTGCAAATATATAATTTAAACTACAAACTCGAAAACGCCTACTGATATTATGGACGAACTTTTGTTACCATCCGACGGTAGGGCGTCTATAGTTCAACATTCTGCCACTCACAAAATTATGGAAACTGCTTTGATGAATTTTATAAATTATAATTATATCAATTAAGGGATAATTAACAAACTAAATATCTCGTACAACCAATACGTGGCAAATGTTTGGGGAATTCATGACATTTTTTGGTTCATTGTTGCGTCAGATTATTATTATGCCTAAAAATTAATTATGCCAAATTTTGTTACGATTTTCATTACGAGCATGTAAGAGCGGTCCATATGTTTTCCGAGTTTCTGATATTCTTAACAATCTGGGATATTTAAATTATTTGTTCTTCCATAAAAAAAAACTTCTTAATGTGGATAATGTATTTATGATAAATAATAATAATAAATCGCACGATTAAAATCAATACCTTGATTTTGATACACACACACTCATACATACTAACTGCCGTATTTATAAAAAAAACAATGTGTATTTGAGATGTTGGCTTTAACACATAATTTTCATTCACAATGTAATTTATTTTTTTATGAATAAAGCATTATTCATAAACAAGTATAAAATTTGTGACAATTTTATTAACTAAGTAAAAAAGGGTTAACAACTTACATATATAATTATTAAAGCTCTTGAACGCATCTTTATAAATTTGTTTGTTAATAACAATGTTAACAACAAAAAGGCACATTCTGGCAAAGGCAGAAAGCAAAGGCATCTTAATAGGATCTGGTTATTTATGTCTGTAGTATAAATAACACCTTTCCAAAGCTGAACTCTGATTCAAAATCAACCAAAATTTAACATCGCAAACGTTGATATTAGTCGAGATTTTGAATCTATGTTACGGCAAGGAGTTTTTTGTATAGGCACGTTTGTGGTGATGGCGATGAAACGTTTTCAAACTTAAACGTAGAAAAGTTTAAGTAACGTTTTCATAATATTAATAATAAAGTATGTTTAACAATTATTTTAACAGAAGGTGAAACGAAAAACGACGAATAAGTGTTATAACAGTTAAAATTTTACTTGTAACAACTATTTTGGTTTCTTTTTTCATTTTAAAACTATATAACGAATGGTATTTTTCATTATCGATTTTAAAAAATTACAATTTTAGGCTGCAACGGTGTGTAAGGCACTCAAAAATTAAAACTTTCAAATGTTCCGAATATTGTTCTCATTGTTAAACAAATGAAAATAGGAATTAATAAATTTTATTCTTCATAAAAAAGGCACTTGTTTATTCCAAAAAAAATCAAAGCTATAGTTATTCGAATCGTGTACATAAGGCACTTTATGTTTTTCTTTTGAAACAAAAATTTCACTTTTTTCTATTTTCACATATTGAAGTAGAATTTGTTATGTTTGTTTGTCATTTGCATTGAGAGGAACACAACACTTGAAACTTGACTTTGAAATTGACTTTAAATATTTTGAATTTATTTATGTACTGCTGCGAAGTTCTTTTACTACTTTGGATGGCTGATGGTCCTTTCCGATCTGTGGTTAGGCCTAGAATGATGTGTTTTGCTGGCGACACATCGTGGGTTTCTGTCTCAAAAATTCAATCATCCTACTAGTCCTCAGTAAATGACGACGTTAAACAGTCGTCTAGTATGAAGCGTAGTGCGCATGCTCCACATTAGCACAATATGCATACAAGACACATACATATGCCAAATGGTAACATGATGTGGAGTGCCATAATCAAGATCCTGTAAAATGATGCTGTTTAGTCCGAGTGGAATACAAAATATTTATACATAAACATCATTCGGATGCTCATTTTTTTTATTTTTTTTTTAATTTTTTTTTTAACATTGAGATCCACGTTACATTTTACGAAACCGAAACAAGTGCACTCAAAAAGAATATGTGGTTAAAACAACAACTATTTATAAGTTGTACACATACACACAAATACATATACGATACGATACATATCAAAAGAAGCAAATGCTTACAAACACTTTTTAGTTATAAGTTATTAGAGTGCTGAGTTTTTTTTTTTTTCTTTTTCTTTTACATCATCACTCAAAGGGGAAATGATAATTTCGTTAAAGAAAAGTGAGTGCATTTGGAAAGTTCGAGTTGGTTGTACAACGATTTGACTTCGAAAACATTTTTCTCAATACTGCAGTAATCCTGCACGGCATGAAAAACATCTTCATCATCAAGCGAAAATCTCCAACTGTGTGGTTACATTTGTGTTGCCAAGTGTATGGAGATGAGCAGCTTCTTGGAACAATCAAATTACATAATCGCAGGAATTTTTTTTGCTTCGTTGTGTTATTCATTAACATGCAAAAATAATAAAAAAGAGCACAACTTCTACAATATTTAACCAAGTCTATCTATATACGAGTGTTTTTTTTTTCTTCTTGCAGAAAAACTTAATTCAATGGAAATGGGAGGAAAATGCGTCATGATGTTAAAGAAAACTTCAAACAGCAGGATAGTTTAGATTAACAAGTTTAATCTATTAATACCCTCGACTTTGCTCGATTGTCATCTAATTAGTTTGTCAATTTTCAATTTTGAAACATGAAAACACTTTTTATCGAACTGATTGACATGCTTTTTTAGCATAATGATGCATTGATTAATGAAATTTCACAGCTTTACCATTTTTTGCTAACGATAATATGTAAAAAAATAAAAAGTAATTTATAACAATACAAAAAGCAAAGCACGATAATAACTTTTCGATATTATTGTACGAGTACAATGTGAGAAGCACTTAGTGGCTAAGAAATTTTACTGTACTGCACAATAGTGCTAAAATGTATACCAAAACTCTGTCTGTGTGCCTCTGTTAAATAGGTAACACTGGAGTCGGTTAAGGGATATCATCGATTTAACGGCAAATAAAGCAGCGGATGAATTTACAAAGTACACGTTCACCTGCTGCATCATTTCAATCAGTTTTCAATCAAGTTTCTCTTCTGCTCAGTCGTTGCAGTGGCACTGGAGTCTCCCAGGGTCTTATGTTCTGTGATGGATCCAAAGTAATGTCCAGTGGCGTTGCTGCCATTAATGCCAATCCAAATGCAAATATTTCTTATGAAATATTATGAATTTTAATCTTTGCACCAAACTTGAATCAGCAAAGTTTCAAGCTTTCAAAAGTTATTTGGGAACTACAAGGAATTAAGCGAAGTAGGGTTAGAAGATCAAAGGCAACAACCAAATTATATTCGATTCAAGATTAACCTTCGATAACACAATAGTTCATTGCGCACTTGTCAAAGATTTGTCCAAAAAAGTGTCACAAATGTTAATGAAAAAAAAATAGTTTTAAGAAAATCCAATTAAAAAGTTCAAAAATAAATTTTAAAATAAACTTAAAACAAAAATGGACTAAAACACAAGTGTTGTTGCGAAAAAACAGTGGTTGCATTGTGTCCCATTTTTCGCATATACAGCGTCCGACACTATTTCGCAAATAAATTGTTTTTTTTAAATTAGTTTAATATTTATTTTTAATTTTTTGGTTCCAATTTATTAAAAATCGTCTTTTTTAATTTTTTTAAACTTTATTAATTTTTTAGTTTAATGTGCTTCGAATGTCTAACACATTAAAATTAAATACAACTTGTACGAGTACAATGTGACGTATGAGTAACATTACTAATTATACTAAGCATACGCAAGGAAGCACAATACACATCCAAGTGAAGCTAATAAAAAAGCGTTCAGATACGTGTTTCTTACATAAATAATAGACAGTGTCTTAGATTCCAATATTATTGGGAACTGTTTAACTTCATAAACGCTTATCTGAATTAAAAGGATTCTTATTAGTATTAATTAACAACGTTTTTTGAGCAAATATTTGGCAACTGGGAATGCACCTTAAGAAATAAATGTTTTAAAATAAACAAAAAATTTTAATAAAACTTGGCTTATGAGAGGCTTTAATAAACTTTTATTAAATCAAATTATTGTATTTAAAATACCTTCATTTAACAATTCCACAATCGGTAGTCAGATATAAATTTCACAAAACTAAATGCTGGGCATGCAAAAAGTTTTCTTTTACCATTTATTTATATTCACACACATTTGCAGCGTACATATATGTGTGTACATACACATGCATGTAAATATGTAAGTTAGTAAAAATCTTAAAATTTATAAAGAAAATAAAAATGAAGATGAGAACACAAAAAATAGATGGAATAGATAGAAACATTTATCAACCAACAATACACTCATAAAGAATCAGCCATAAAATCTCAATTGGCGCGACAATGTGGCGCCAATCAGCCATTTTTGTTTTTTTATGTAACTCAGTGGATATTCTTATATGGATGTGTATATGTGCATTTTAAAGGATATACCTATTATACATAGATATAAATGAGTATATACACACATCCAGGCATACATAAGAATGTAAACATGAATGTGTAACCAACCATAGAACATACAAACACAAAAACATTAACGAAAACATGTGTATATAACTTTGTTGTGTGGATCTCGTTGACAGTTGGAAAAAAAAACAAGAGAAAACCCAATAATAAAAATGTAATCGCCATTTTGGAGACGTTAGAAAAATGAATAAACATTGCAAACTTTTTTATTTGTAAACGTATATATGTATGTACATCTGCAAGTGTGTAGGTGTGGGAAAATATTAATAACACTGTGATACAATGGCGTGCCGATACCTATTGCAAACTGGAAGATGCGATGTACAATTATATGTACATACTTGACTTTGACACCAACAAAAGAAGTCAGAAATCTGAAATACTAATGGAAACCACAACTTTTGAATTAATGTAAATAAAAACAAAATGGTGGTTTACTGTTGCTAAGTCGTTTAAAGAACGTTTGAGTTATACAAAAAAAAAAAAAACAACTGAGAAAAACGCGTTTAAAGACTTCAATTTCCCTGGGAGTTACTTTAGTCAATAGAGATATTTTTTATCATAGAGTTTACAAGAATGAGAATAAAAGCACGATTTTAATTTAGAACACGGGCTATCCTCTAAACAATATCAAATGTTTTATAACTATTCCAGCAAAGACTCCTTCCTATATGTATGTATATAACATAAAAGCTACACAATTTTGTATTTTTAATGAAAACAATAATTTTACGCTTTACAACATTGGAATTTCAAGAACAATTAAGAATAATTAAGACTAACAACTGTGTTGTTGACAACATAAAAGGATCAGCAAAAACGCACGTAAAAGGATCAGCAAAAACATAATTAAATCTAGAAAATTTATCCAGCAGTGTCATAGAATTGTATTTAGAAAGCCGTCAAAAAGAAAATTATTTGGTTTCATGAAATCCAATGTAGTCGGTTTTCTGATCAAACAATGTTGGCTTACAGCCGTCACTTTTTTTATTGGAAATAAGTAAAGCTGCTAAAAGCATCACTTTTTTCGTTTAATTTTTTTCGGCAGTTAGATTTTTATAAAAATGCAAATAAATTAGAGTAGATATTTTGTCAAAAATTAAAAAAAAGTATTAAACTTTTGCTTTATTATAAAAATCATTTCTTGTCGATAAAACACTCCATAACATTGATTTCATCATACAGAATATTTGATACTCTGCTTCTACCCGGACACAGGCCAGAACCGTTTTAAACAGATCTCTGATAAATCTGTCAGCTAAAAATCGCAAAGAAATCTCACCACTAAATATGAAATTTATAGAATGTACAAAAACAAATGATTCAATTATCGGTTTTATTTGTATGCGAAAATAATAAAACCGATTTAATGAAGCCAATGTTGGTTTCCAAAACCGACAAATAGTAAAACCAACTTGAATTCTATGACAGCCCCAATAACAAGAGAATTATAAATGACAAATATTACGACCATGAATATTAAATTTAACAGAATTTTTCAGATATTCGGAGCAAAGATCTCCATTAATAAGCTTCATCATAAAGTAAAGTTTACCAACTTGCGACAACTTTTGAGGGTAGGGGGGTTTTTTTTCGAGAAAATAAATTATCGTGAAAAGAAAGATGCTCCTATCAACTCGTGGCAGAGTTGAATGAGAGCACTAATTATTTCAAACAAATTTGTTTTTGACACCCAACTAATTTTATTACGCTACATTTCGTAAATAAATATTTAGAAAATTATATATATTGAAAATTTTAAAAACAATTTTATGAAAGTTTTCTTGGAAAAGGCCGAATTTATGTTTATTTCTTTCCTCTTTGTCGGTAGTATGGGAAACAAGTAATCTTGTACATAAGATTGGAATAAAAGTTGCTACATTCCCGTCATCAAACAGTTTTCAAGTGATTATATCGACAATCATCACCACTTCTTATAGTGTTCTTACTATGAGTTAAGACCTGTTTTCTAAAAAAAAAACAATTCTGTAATAAAATACCTTTCCAGTCCATCTTAAGGTGTCATGCTATTTAAAAAAATTATCTGCGTCTGGCGAAAATACTGAAGAATCCCAATTTTGAAATTGTAAAAAATTTTAAATCAGGGATTTTAAAATATTCATTGGAAATTGTGCGGATCTCAGAAAGAAATCAAATTTGCTTTCTTTCCATTATATTTTCCGTCGAAAATATTTATTAATAAAAATTTAATAGCGTCATTTTATTTAAATCAAAACTAAAGGACAAATTTTCATGCTTTTCGATATGAATATTTGGTCTCTGTGTTACGACTGATCTGAGAGAAATACTTTTTATGACGGGATTGAAATCGTTTTTGATTAACCTCTTACGTTACGTTAATTACGTTAATTCGACATATTGTCATACTCTTATTATAAATGAAATTCATTTGTTGTTTGACCAAACAATGGCTATATGAGTTTCATTAGTGCTTTTTCAAATCATCAGTAGACTTCAATTCCCCCATCTTATGACAGACTTTTGCAACCAATTTGCGAACTTAAAACTAATATTTTAATTTCAGTGTATAAGAGAAATCAATTTTTTTTTTTATATAACTTACATTTCTTATTAAAGATTTCAAGATGTCCTTCCAGGAAGATTTAAAAACTAAATGATTCCTTAATCCGAAATGCTTAAAGCATCTGTCGTTCGTTGTAATAATTAGTTTGTGTAGAAAACTGATCTGCAAGTAAAAATAGATATCGAAAAGTAAATATAAGTATGCCCAGAATTTTATATAAAATATATAAAGAACTATCTATTTAATAGAATATATTTTAATTACAACAGTATGAACCACTTGGTGAAATAACTTTCCGGGTTACAAAGCTAGAATTTAAGGTTTTTGAAGTTTTCAAACAAAAGTTTGGACAAAATTGGTTCTAAATTTCATTATTTTATTTGTCTCAGTACTATCCGGCAGCAAAAGTACAAGGAATGGACTCGTTTTTGTTTTAATGTTCTTGTTTATTTTTAAGTTCACTGAGATGAGTTTTTGGCTTTATTTACATTTTATGTGAGATATCAATTCCTATTTTCAAATTAGAAGTTTTAAGTTGATTCAATAATAGAGTTTTCATAATTAATTTCTATGCAAACACTGTGATATTTAAACGTACTTGATTCAATGATTTTCCTACATAATTACCAAAATTTTATACTGGCATTTTGGACACGATGCGAAAGAAGAAATTTTTAATTTGGCTGAAAGAAAATATATGTATGTCGCACTTAAGAGATACATGAAACTAAAAATTTCTATTTGATTTTTCATATTTAATGAACCACAATAACAAACGCAAATTAACTTTCTATAAATAAACGAACATTCAGTTCAGTTAAAAAGCTACGGTACTTATTGTAACCGCAAAAGTATTAAATATTAAAAAATAACAACAAAAACTAGACAAACAATTTTATCTCATATTTACTTTCCATATGTATCTTATATTCCCCTAAAAAATATAATATGTAGGTATATACGAGGTATGTTCAAAAAATAAGGTTAATTTTGATTTTTCATAAAAATCAACCTGACTATTGAATTTGGAAATGATATGAAAATATTCCCTCATTCAGTGTAACATGGGAAGACATTATTTTTGACAGACTACTCTGAGATAGTTCCCCATTTAAAACTTGCCGGTACATCTCATGTAAAGTTCTGGAGCTCGAGCCGATTGCTAGTCCCTGGGAACCAGCTACGAGACGTGTCCTGTGTCAGATCCTTTTACCTTTGGGGTATTTGTTATCACTTCAAAAAGAAGTTAGCACTTCGTTAAGTTCCAATTTACACTGACCACTTTGTACATTCATTCTTTGGCATTCACAGGCAAGCTGATTCTTTTTGACAATAAAGCCTCACTCGTCATGCGTGTGTTGTAAATTATTTTAGTTACAAATATTTAGTACAAAAATTTCTAAAGTACATAAAGATAAGAACTTATTACGGGATAAGTTTGTCTATATGTGTGTTCTTCATTTGCTCTTAAAAAAATAATTAGTAGACTTCTTGGAATTTTCTAAATATTCGCTATTAAAATGGAATATATCAAATTTTGTTTAGTGGCGCAGCATGTTAAAATGTGAGGAGAGATCGTCTTCACATGGTTGTCATTTTAAGAAACATTTAATTTCAATTTCTTTTTATTAAATGATTCTGATGTAACTTCTTATTAATTACTTGTTAGGACATCCGGATGAATGTTAGCACATATCAGGTTCTCAAATGAAATAAATATCTAATAACTGTTCCATTAAAAGAAAGCAATAATGCTGAATGTTTCATTACAATATTTTATTATACTTTATTGTAATTCGCCTAAAACATATTGTAGATACCAATCATAACCGAATTATGTATGAGGTGGCAACAAATACCTCACATATAATTTCAGCATGGGACAATTCGATAGTCATCTATTTTCTACTTTTCTAATATTTTTTCGCCAAGATGGAGTAAATTGAAGTTTTAAGTTCTTTTTGTAGAAATTCATATTTTTAATTGCGACGTACTTGCAGCTAACGAGCGATATAATATGTACGCATGTATTCATTGGCAACCAAACAATGGAAAAAAATATTAACATTCGCATGAAAATAATATGTTGAAATAAATATGGAAAACCGCACAAACTTTTTCTTATTTATATGAATTTATCTGCACAAACGCAAAAATAATATGTACTCTTAAAATAAATATAGAGGAAACATGTTGTTAAAGGCAGCAAATAGAAAACCAGAAGGTGGCCTTGCTACCAAATAAGTGCAAGAATGTGGTACATCACCATTATTAACAATCATTACAAAACAGCCAACCAACCAGCCAAGAAATATCTTAGCAACAATATCTAGTGGAAGGACAGGATTTCTAAGTGAGTCTAATATGTTCTATAGTTTGTAACAATAATATTTTATCAGCTAATGGGTTAGTTTGTTTGTTTCTTTGTTATATTTACTATCACAACATTCATATTTAACAAACCATCTAACAACAAACAGACGGACATGCATACCCGTCCAAAACATTACAAAACAAAAAGAAACAAAGGAATGCGGCACAAATCCTTAATGAATAAAATCTAAAACTTAATACAATAAAGAGAAATACAAATTAAAGAAGTCATGCTGATTGACACTAACATCATCTTGCATATCCAATGAGCCCAGTGAACAGAATATGGTCAGTGAGTTTAGAAAAGTTAACAAAATTATCTCAGAACCTGGTCAGAAGAAATTTTAAAAACACGTTTTCTTGGAAGTGATCCTCTCTTTACCTAAGGAAATTCTAAAAACTCTAGGAGTGACAGCCGAATTCATCCGATTAAAATGAGTCAAAAAGAGATATTTTGATTTCTATATTAATTTGTTAATCATTTAGCTAAGGTTTCAGCATAAACAGTTTAATTCCTTAAACTTATTCGGAGAAACAAAACAAACTGATATATATTTCCAAAGAAGTATTGTCATATTATTGTCCCCATCACAAGTGTTGTTTGGGATCAAACCTTTAATTTCATTCCCAACAAGTCAGTATCGTGAATGGCAGAGGAGAAACAATCTACTGAGAAATTACAGCGAGACACAAAGTTAAAATAAAGATTTAATGATGCAACAGAACTGGGGCTGATGGATGTTTCTCATACGTTTTGACATTAAACTTTATCGCTCGAAAAATAACATCTATTATATTTTGACACCGTTTTTTCTAATGCTCTCAAATATGGAATGATACCTTTCCGATTAGAAAGTGTGACAAAAAAATGCTTGAAAAAATACTCACTGGGTTGACATGAATACAAATGCAGAAAAATGTACGTAACACTAAAATAGGCGACTAACTGACTAGGAGACAATAAAATGTGTATGTATGCATTCATGTTATAAATATTTTAGAATAAAAAATATGGAGATATACAACAAAAATAGTAGTGGATCATAAAAGATTATGGTTACGTTTCTAGCTTTCAAAATAAAGCGATTTGACCAAAAGGAAAAAGAAGTTTAAAGAGGTATTAGAGGTAACACCGGTGTAACACCGATACGTGTGTATGGGTTCATTTGGCATTAATTAGTGGTGGCAATTTTGATATTATCGATAATTTGATGACAAATTATCATATTGATTATTCGTTCATGACACGTAAAATAATAAATAAACCAGAGCGAAGGACGAAAGAAATTAAACATACGAAATCCATGCTGTTCTGCTGTCCTGGGTTGCTTGCAAAATTAAATTGATAATTATTAAGTTCCTCTTGTCACTTGAAATATTCATCAGGCTTAATTATTTTTGTATATCACTTTACGACCCATTAACAATAACTTTGAATTAACAAACACGTTGGCATCACAATAGGGTCTTAGAAAACCTAAGTGTGGTCACAAGAACTACATAGAAAAAGTGTTTCTGATGTCTTTTAGAGTGCGATTGAATTAATTATTGATACACAATTTAAGTAACAGAGGAATACGAGCAGTGAACAGCAGGATCGCTCTAGAAATAAAGGTGTCACCAAATTGAGAAAATTCGGAAACCGAATTACTTATTTTTTAATTTTATTTATTTATTTCTTTTTATTTTAGCAAAATTTTGACTACCGATTCGTGTTGCATTCTAAGCTATCAAATCACAGTTATCGATATTAAAAAATCTCTGTAATGATAACAATAATGGGCCAAAATAGCCAAATGCTTCAGAATTCTTTATAACTTTTTATAATGAAAATTTTTAATGCTTTATTCCAGTATTACTAAAGAAGAATTGGAAACAAAACGGAACATTTCGAAAACAGCTGGCATCTGTCCGAAATTTACATTATTGGATACTAAACTAGGAAAACGCATACATACGAGTGGGGACAGAGGACAATATCATAGCTGCCTTACCCAGTGTAATTGATGACCGTGAATTATCGATTCGGAGCTGTTCGCAGTAATTGGGTCTTCGGTACTCCACAACGTATACAATTTCGCGGCATTGAGACAAGGATTTGGGCAAGGATTGAATTGAGAAGAAAGTTCAACAACTGAAGCCACACGACTCACCACACAGATATGAACGAAAGCTGGCAAAGTTGGATGAAGATCCACCTTTTTTTATGGTCCCATATTAAGGCTATAGGGAACAGTCCACGCATCATGCCAAAATTGCACCCAAGAAGACTAGCGGTTATCTTTAAACATTGAATTATATAGATCGTTCTGTCCTCTCAAATAAAGATTTCATATACTCGTACATACATACATTTCTAACTAATATGTGTGTTTCTTATCAAATCCAAAGACTCTTAAAAAATCGCATGTATACATTGCTTGAAGAAATTCGGGCAAAATATATCTTTAGACCAAACATGAAGTGAACATTTCTTATAGAAAAAAAAAACATTTAAAGAAATATATCATTTTCTTATACATTTGCAATGGCATATTTTAATTAATAATTAGAAAAAATTTCATTTGTTTTCTACAAAATATATTCATTCATATAACAGTCATATACATGCATGTGAACATATACATATATATGTACATATGTATATAGCTATAGTTACAAAGATATTTACATACATACATATGTATGTGTATACATAAATATTTGCTATGACTAATAATTAAAAGCTAAAAATAGTTTCCTATTATGTAAACCTCAGGCTTTACTGCTGATTGCTTTTCGTTCTTACCTTAACACCTATAAAAAAATCTTATCAAATTTGTTCCAAAAAATAAATTAAAAACAAAATCGTATAATAAACGCATGTAATGCTGTCGCATAAATTTCACAAAAACAAAGAAAACTTTCCTTCGTTTAAAATTATTGAAATAAAAAGTGTATATTGACTGCCAGCCACACTTCCGTTGGTCATCGTTTTAATAAAATAATGAGAAATGTTCATATGAATGTAGGTATGCATGTACATCTGTATATAGGTGTAGGTATGTAAGTATATATGCATCCATATATTTGTATTTATTTATACTGCTTAAAAGTGGATATGAATCATCTGAATATGTACCGTTTGTATTATGCGAGTATAATCATAAGAGTATATTGTATCTGGCCGAAGGCATAAATCAACATCTGCGAAGAGCACAAGATCATGATGATCAGTAGCAGCCAATAAGATGATGATGGTCATTAATAAAGTAGAAATAAATGTTTGTAATTGTGGTTTTGTTGTGTTTGATTCTCATCAAATAGATTGGGTGAAGGTGAGGCCATAAAAAGAAAGTGTTTGTTTCACTTCACACAATTAAATGATGACGAAAAAAAATAAAATTGGCAAGACTTTTTTATTTTATTTACGTTTTTTGTTTTATTTTATTTTGAAGACGCATACATGGTGTTCTTTTTTATTTCTCTCCATAATTAGTGAAGGTAAATTGAAATTAAAATCTGGAACAGTATGACGCCTTGAAAGAAATATATGAGATCCACTCTTGTGAAGTACTTAAAAAAGCAGATAACGATTATTTTCCAAATTTAAACTAAAAAATCAAACTAAACGCGATGTGCTAAGTGCACCAGCAACACAACAAGGCAATCCTTGTTACATGGACTACCTTTAGATGCACTTTTTTATAAAGTTTTTTTTTTATTTTTTACCGAATTTAATTTTTCTTCAGAAAATAAAAACGTTTCATGATTTTTGCTTATTGGGCAAGAAATAAGAGTTAATTCTTGAGTTTTATTTATTGCTCAGAAAATAGATTTTTTTTTATTTTTATTTTGTGATCAGAAAATGAGTTATTTTTCGATTTTGACAAAAAAAATATGTCTTGAGTTTTACTTTCTAAAAATGTAAGATCCAATTTGTTCTTATTTGATAAATTACATCAACTTCTTTCAATTTAAAAATTACTTTCTGTCTAAGCAAAAAATTAAAATCAAGTAATATCTCATTTTCTGAAGTAAACAACTTTTATTTTCTAAACGAAAATAAAACTAAAGAAATAATTTTTAAAATGAGAATTTTAAAATAAAACTTATAACTGTCACGGTGCCTGAAAAAAGTTGTGAAATAATAATTAATACCTGTTTTCTGTTTTCCTATTGGTCTTCATTTTAAATTTTTATTCTAGAACCTTTCAATTACAAATTTAAAGAAAAAAATAAAACAACGAAAAAAAATTTTGTGAGCGCTTATAACAAATAATTATACAAATTATATAAATAAATATAAAACTTATAAATTACATAAAACTTTATGATCTTACAGAAGTAAAAAGTTGCACTGACAATTAATACCCTACATGCGTGTCAACTTTAATGACAAAGAATGCAGACAGCAGTTGGACGTTTTTGTTAATTTTTTAGAAATATGTGTAAGTGCTTCCGCAGGAACAAAAAAATAGCCGTTGTAAAAGGCCTTCAAAAATTTTTCGGACAAAACCACTGCAATATTTAAATAATAATAAAAAATAAATAAATAAGCTGTAATTATTGTCCCCATACGAATCGAGTAATTTGTTCAAGTTTTACTAGTGCTACTGTAGCACTAATTTTCTGCATATGGCAATACTCAAGTTGCATTGGAGGTTGAGGAAATGTTACTTGGTAACAAGTGATGTTAAGTTGTTTTATGGCATTTATAATAATATATATATTTATATGTGGAGTGTTGCCAGAGTAAGGAAAGGTGCCCGACTGTCGGGAGCCAAATGATTTTTTTTATTTATTTACAGATTTAGCTTACTCGCCTGTAATGCGCCACGTTGCGATAACCAATTGTGGTGTGGCCCACACGTTCCATGCCAAAAAAAAAGGAGAATTAAAAGAAACGACAAAAACACAGCACCACCCAGCACTAGCAACAGCAACAATTACATGTCAACAACATCTTTGAATATAAGCAAAACTATAAATGAAATGTGTTTAAGTGTTCAACAACAATATCAAGACAACATTTTGAAAATGTCTTCAATATGAAAAAGAGGATACAACTCACATACTTTTTGCTATTTCCATATTTATTTTACCATAAAAAAAATAAATAGTTCATTTCTATAAAGGAATTTGTCAGAGCTCTGCATTAAATTTCTTGAAGTAATTAATGAATTATGAACAAATGCCAGCGATTCAAAACGAATGGGAATAATCAAAATTAAAAAGTTTTCAAGTTAAACCAATAAAATAACACTTGCAAATTGAATATACTTTTATAAAATATTTAGGTGAAAAAAAGAACGAAATTAATAATTTAGTTAAAAAATAATCACCTTATTCTGTAACCTTTCTGTCGCTATCACCTCAAGATAATATTACAAATAATATATTTAACTACTGAATTGTGATTAACAATTGACTACTTCTAACAGACTGTAACCACTCTGTAAGGCCTTGCAGAAGAAAATAGAGCATTTTAGTGTTCTATTTTAGATATTTGATGTGACGTTCACATATAGTTACAGTATAAGGGCGAACATTGAAAAATAACATTAAAAAGTACATTTAAGTCGATACAGATTTCTTTCAGTAGATAAGAATTAAAATAATTCGCAAGAACATTTTTTGAATTAGAAGGATGCAATTAACGAGATGAAATTTGTCTGGCAAGACAGTGCAACACGTCACACAACACTCGAAAGGATTGCTCATTTGCGAGTTCGTTGAATGGTTTATTTCAAGCCAATTGGTCGCCTAGATTGTGTATATATATATATATATATATATATATATATATATATATATATATATACATATATATATATATATATATATATATATATATATATACATATATATATATATATATATATATATATATATATATACATTCTTTTGTGGGACTGCTTTAAGGCCCACTGGAAGCCAATATTGACGAATTTATTCATACCATTTGAATTAAATTAAATAGATCCTTCGATAAAGTAAAGATTTCATACATTTCTCTTTTTTAATCATATCCGCAAGCTCTTAAATATCGCCACCGTTAATCATGGAAAATGCGTCAAAAGGCGTAAAAATGTGTATTAACACTTGCGACAGACACTTAACATCGTCTTTTCTACTTATCACAATTAAAATAAATTTAAAATAATAAGATTTCTGAAAAATGAAAGAATACCATGAGACAATAGTTTTTGTAGTGGTAGGATGGAACGAGTATTCCCGCATACCCTACAGTACATGTATAATTAAAGATAATTTTAGAGTGTTAATACAATATTTTATTAGTTTTTTTTATATTTGTACAAGTAGGATTAGTTTTGGTTTTATAGCTTTAACGAAGTAAAATATATTGGAAATAATGTTTTGCAGTTAATTTGATCAATTGGTTATAAAAATGGGTAATGAAAGTTATTATTGAAATTGATAGTAAACAGCTTTTAACGCCCTCATTCTCAAACTCTCTCTCACTCTACTTCAGCCCTCAAATTATATAAAGAAACAGACAAACAAATCTAATGTTATACAAATGTAAATAAATAAACAAAACAGAAATGTAAAAATACAATGAAAAAAATAACAATTGAATAAAATCAATCAAAGTAAAACGCCCTTCTCCCTACCCTTCCCATTGCAGCTGAGCGACCATTATTAGGTCTATTATGCTGCCCTTCTTATTTATTTTACTCTTTTTTGTCTTGTCAGTCTGTCTGTCTGTCGTTCTAGTTCAGTTCCATTTATTTACTTTTTTTTAAACACTTTGCGGTCGTTAAGTTAATCTTAAAGACTGCGTGTATTTGGGTTCGTGCACTTAATTCGTACACGTTACATACATATTTTCGTATATATACCCACCCTGAAGGAATCCTTGGGGTGAAGTGTAGACAACACATCACTTTGTCCACAGTAATGCGTCTACACTATTTGTTTTGCCGCTGTGATAGGACATTAAGTAAAACATTTCATAGTTTGCTAGTTATCAACCCATGGAAAAAATTTCACCTTATTCGTGGAACTTTAGTACCAACAAAAAAAGTATGATTTTGAGTCAATTCTTTTCATATAAAATATATTATTTTGAGTTCAGCCTTGATTCAAATCAAAAATAATCAAATTCGTACAATTATATTTAAAATTAAAACAAATTATAAAATTTTGTTCGAAATTCTCGAACGCGAGATTTCTTTCGATATTGTGAAATAGTTAATTTGAATTTGTTTTTATCTTATATATTAGAAAACTTTATTACAATTTCTGTTAAAGTGCTGCAACTCAAACTTTTACAAAAGATAAATAAACAAAAAGTCGTTTTAGAAAAATGATATTATAGCTCAATAGTATTTTTTTTAACAAATTCGTGATTTTTAAGAACTTGGAAGACCTGACATAGGGGTTAAAAAATAGTCCAGAGGCGTTGAATTGCACAAACCCAACGTCCCATTGATCGGTCGCAAACGTGGAATCAATAGGGCCATTGTTTCGCGAGCTGTGTGACATAATAGCGATCGTGCGATGAGGTTTTAGAGGTATAATGTTCAATAATGTAAAATTGATGAGAAATTCATTCAGAAACTGACTACAAAATAGAATAAGTTTGCGATGCACATTCTTGACCAAAAATTGATTTTGGTAATAAGCCTAGATGATTTGCAGTCCTTGTGTTAGCAGCTAAACTTTTAAATCATTTTGTCAAAAAGAAAGTTGCTAAAAATAACCAAAAATACATTTTTTCCAGTAACAATTTTTGTATTACCAATAACATTAAGCACAGCACACTGTGAAAGGTTTTGTAAGTCTGGACTGCTGGTGACAATGCCAATTGTGAATCTGTACTGTTTCACTGTCGATATTTTCTGCAGGGTATATCATACGTACGCATGTATGCCTGCATCTCTTCTTAGCAAGAAGGGTTAGTCAGTAGTACAGTGCTCTTAATAAGGATGTCTGATGTTTATCACAACATCAGACTGCCTCATTTTAATTTGTCTTATTGTACACTTGTTTATATGTATGTGTTTTGCTGATGTGTGTGAGTGTGTCCGTTTCGGTTTCCTCTTTTAATTGAAATCTCAAATTCGCTTTTTTGTCAACATCATTGCCGTTTTTGTTAAAATTTTATTCAAGTAAATTTGTTTAGAAATACTCAAATTACTCGCCAAGTGACAACACAATAACGCACATTAAGACATTTTCTTTTACAGCCATGACTGCATGTATGTACATGTATTTTTTGCAATATATCTAGATACAATCTGTATGGAGTGTATCTCCGCACGCAAACGTGCATTCACACTCACATACATGCATGCTTTATCAATGGATTTGATCACATTATTACTATTATTATTAGCATTTCATTTATTAATTATAAGACACTCTTCTTGACAGCTTTTTTCCAAAAAAAAAAAAAAAGATTCATTAACACATTGTAATCGAAACAAAGATATTAAACATAAATGATCAAATAACTTATGTTATTAATTCAAATGTAGTATATAAGGAGGACGCAGTGACAGTTTGGGAGTGGAAATGCTAAGTGAAATACACTGTTTATGAAATTTACTCTAGGCAACGCAATAAAAGTTAGGGAAGGAGTAATTTTTATTTTATCTAAATCAGATGTTTTCATTCAAAGTTTCCTCAATATGAACGTACCTTGGGGATAGTTTACTTTCGCGACGCTGATAAAGCTTTGATATCACAACCAATAAAAACTGTGGAAATAAATTGACCGAATGGCAAACTCTTATCTACTAATTTCCTTATCACTCACTCACAATGATGATGGTTATGAAAATATAAGAAGTCGTAAACAAAATAAAATTATAAAATGATTTCTTTGTAGCCAAATCAATATTTAAAAATTTAAAAGAAAGACAACAACAACTTTTTGCAAAATAAAGAAACCGAGTAAATATTTACAATAAAATTTTTATTTACAAGATAACGGCAAAACTGAAGATAATTCATAAAATCGTGAACAAACAAATAATGGACTGAATGAGAGAGACTTTGTCATTCATTCGCGGCCTCTTGTCTGACAGTCAATTAAGAATTTTTTTTGCAAGTTTTATTTAAATAAAGAAAAGTTAGCAGCATTTTTCTTCTTATTCAAAATACACAATAAAAATAACGAAAAAATTTTCAAGAAGCGATGATAATCCAATTAAGTTGCAAATTCATAGTTAAACAATTTATAACGTACATAAAGGGTCTTCGAATAGGGAACTTTTAGAGTTAATAACGACCATCTTCTTGAAGCTGCAGCTTTTCTTATAGTTCTCTTTACTTTTAGTCCGATGATTCTGTTTACAAAATGTATGAAATTATGCAGATGAAAGTCTGGTAATAGTATGATTTCACTATGAGCAAAACAACTGGCTTTGCGCAAAACGTGTTCAAGCATTTCCATTATGTTTTACGCATTTTTAATTTGGAATTTCCGTACTCAATTTTTATTTCACCAAACAAATTAGCACATGCGAAATTTTTTTTCTTAACTTTCTAATATTTTTAAAATTATTATTTACTCCAACATAGAAAATAGATTTAATAAGGCAAACATATTATTTTTTTATTAAAAATAAATAAGAAAATTTGTTTTACTTTCGAGTAAGCGATAATCACTTTAAGTGAGAATTTGAACATTTATTTTCCAACCAATCGAGGAATACTCAAAGTAAGAAACTCAAAACTAGACAACGTTACCAACGATCGTAACGGTTATAAGTATTATTTTGAAAATATCTAAATTTTATTTTTCGAAAAACAAAATAAGTTATTCTCTAAGTTTTACTTAATATTTAGAAAATAAAAGTTATTTCTTGATTGTAATTTTTCTTAGAAAATAAGTCGTTTTTAAACTGAAAAATATGAGAAATTTATTTAATTTATAGCGATAAGTTCGATTTTACATCGATTAGTATTAATTTTACCAAAATAAAAACTCAAAAAATAACTTTTATTTTCTGGTCGAAAAATAAAAGTCAAGTCATTTCCGATAATCACTTTAAGTGAGAATTTGAAAATTTATTTCTGGTATGTTACAAACGCATATGCTTATTTCTCGAATTTTCCAACCAATCGAGGAATACTCAAAGTAAGAAACTCAAAACTAGACAACGTTGCCAACGATCGTAACGGTTATAAGTATTATTTTGAAAATATCTAAATTTTATTTTTCGGAAAACAAAATAAGTAATTCTCTAAGTTTTACTTAATATTTAGAAAATAAAAGTTATTTCTTGATTGTAATTTTTCTTAGAAAATAAGTCGTTTTTAAACTGAAAAATATGAGAAATTTATTTAATTTATAGCGATAAGTCCGATTTTACATCGATTAGTATTAATTTTACCAAAATAAAAACTCAAAAAATAACTTTTATTTTCTTATCGAAAAATAAAAGTCAAGTCATTTCCTGAGGTGTTAATAAAACTCAAGAAATAATTTTTTTTGCTGAGGAATAAAAAAAAACTCAAAAAATAATGTGCAAAGTTAAATCAAAAAACTCAAAGAAGTAAAAACTAATACATTTAAAGGTAGGCCAAGTAATCAAGGATTGTCTTGGTGTATTGCTTGTGCACTTCGCTTTTAGCTTGATTTTTTAGTTTAATTTTGAAAAATAATCATTATTTACGGTTGCTAATATTGACACTAATTTATACGAAATCATATACCGCCATAACTAAACAAACATGATCACTGAGGTACAAGCAATAAACGAAATTACTTCATACGTTCTACAACTCGTGCCAATAAATCGTACAAAACATCTTGTATAATCTTCTCGATTTGATTTCTGTAAACCAGATTTTTGAGTTTCTGACGATATAACACGTACACACATATATAAATATTTTGATGACATAGAATGCCAAATAAATTATTTAGATTTTAGAATTTTGGACATATTTATAAATCAAAATATCTATCCGAATTGTTTTAAATGTGCATATTTATATACATGTGTATATGTACATACTTATGTACATACATATAAGTGAACTACATAATAGTTCAATTTAGAAATAAAAAGGTTGTTTTAATTTAAAAATATGTATAAACGAGTTTTGCATTCAACATCAAACCCAGCTTGTATAAATTTGCAAAAAATAAACTTTTTTTCAATAGCAGATTGATCTAAATAACTTGCAGCCCATACACACGTTGTGTTTGAACAATAAACAAAACCAATGTTGATCACACGAAACAAATTCAGTCAAAGTCATACACTTGTAATACTGACAAGATCCTCGATTTATAGACATGCACGAAAATAGCAGAATTTAATGATATTTCAAAGTTATAGAAAATTTTTCAGTGATATTTTAAAACACTACGAAATTTTGGGACATCAATAGGTCTTGCACATATTAACTGATTTGGATAGGAAAAAACAATGGTAAAAATAGATGAAATATGTATGTTTTTAAATTCCTATTCGCTAACGCTAGTATCAATATGTAAACATTATGATTCGCTTTCATTGAAAGATCTAATCCCACAAAGATTTACAGTTAATTCAGCTGGTCATGACATTAAATTAGATCAAATAAGGGCAATGATCCCTTGAAACAACAATCATTAGATATTAAAGTTTTTATGTATTTGTTTTTCTTTTTTATTCCTGATTTGGTTTTTCAGATGTATGTTTGTATCTATAAAAGCTAAAGAGAAGCTTTTAGTATTCCACATCAGCCATATAAATTAAAATTACTACAGAAACTAAATTTCTGTTCGTTCCTGTAACCAAGTTTGTTTACTTTTCAGGTGATAAATTACAAAAGACTTTGTTCGTCAAAATATTATCTTGCCTTGGCGTATATAAATTTAATCTTATTAACAATGAACTACTCGTGTTATATCAAGAATCCAAAAATAGTTTTCTAAAATAAAACATCCTCATAAAAAATTATTTCATTAATATATGTTTGGTTTTTTTCAGAATATGGGTAATTCCATTTGACGCAACATAATTTCAGGGGTTTGGATAAATACATATTTGCCACTACATTGTTGTTTATCTATACATTTGGAACTGATTTGAACTGAATTTAGATTTTGAAATTAGATTTTTGACATATTCGTGGAATGTCTCATATCTACAACGCATCATACTGGGGCAATGAGTCATAAGCATAAACGTGTGTTTGTAGTTCAACATTTTATGTTTGAGCGTATTATTAGTGCATAAATATATTTTCTATGCATACATATGTATGTAAGTATGTACATATATATATACAAAAAATCATAAGGAAAATTAAAAATCATTTAAAGAAAACAAAAAATAAATCATCTTAAATTTTAAATAAAACAGAAATAATAAATATACTTACGAAATTAAAATTTTTTTGGGTTTGATTCGTGTTGAAAAATAAAATCTCGTTCAAATAGTTTTTATTATTATTATAACTTTTTTTGAAGAACACAAAAAGTAATCGTGAAATCATACAGAAACTTGAAATAAGGAAAGAAAAACACAAAACTAAAATCAGCATATGTTGATGATGTTGTTTTAGAGAACCAGTAGCAAAAATAAAATAAATTTCAAAACAGAAAACACACAAGATGAGGTAATTTTGTTGTTTTTAAGCAATTTACGATTGAGTAGAAATATATGTGAATGTTATTACTGGAAAGTTTAATAGACAAGGAGAGGTGGAGGGAAGGATTAACACAAAAAGAAAATCAAAAATCACATGAATATTAATTCAAATACATTTATTTGACAACACATAAATTTCATTTCATTATTGAAAATTTCCAACAATGTGATTCGTTTTTTTAATATACCGAACATTCAAGCTGGCTTTTAGTTTATACATACAATATTTTTTATACACATATTTTTTGTTTGTGATCACTTGTTGCATAACATTTTTTATTTCATTATAGGTATAAAACTATTTAATTTGCACACAATTTCATTAATTTATTTCTTAGTTGTTTTTTTTTATTCATTGAAATTATTTCTTATAATTTATTAATCTGTACGTTAATTTTTACTATTATTATTATTTATTTGTGGTCGACCAACTTCTTGTCGCGTTAGATGCGTAGGGGTAGGAAATTTAAGACGCCAACAACTAATCGAATTGAAACATATTGGCATTAGAAGCAAGTTGTTAAAATTACATTCAAACTAACGTATATATGTACCTACGTACATATATATATTTACCAACACCAGCATACAAATGTAGCCGAAGGCCATCCGAAAAGTACTTTCAAATACATATTTATTTCATATTATTAATATAGTTTTAACGGCAGTAACTATTCAAAGCCGAACGAGGTAAATAAGGAAACATTCTATGTTTTAAAAAAGTCCTAAGATACAAAAAACTCAAAACCGACTTTTTATTGTTTACGATGAAAAAACTTTGAAAATAGTTCCTTATTTTGTCATAATAGGCATTTTCTCAATGTAACTTAAGGCGATACGACTTCATATAATGATATATAAAATACAAGTGGGCCGCTAAAAAGGAGGAATTGAACAAACAATTAACACAATAACCCAGACCACAAACACTACAATATTCATGCTTAATGTTTAAAGAATCTCATCAGCCTGTCCTCGTCCATAACGAGTTACACAACAATGACAGAAGCAGTTAATGAACGGATTCCAAACACGTCACTTGAAAATACAGATCAATTGGACAGAATGTTTGCAAAATACCTCACCTATACCACTGCTTATGCATATAAGAGTATACATTATGTGTGCATGTGTACGTTGAAGATAAAATAATAAGACACCCACACCAACCGCATTGTTATAAATAACTACGAGCAAGACAAATGTAATTAAAACTACAAGAATTCAATTGTTTTAAAATACCTACAAACTATTCCAAAATATAACTTAATAAAATAATAATAAAAATACCAGCAAACTGAGACGTACGAATGGACTGCACTATCGAAAACCATATGTTTGCTCATCGCATGCGAGCGCAATCAACACCAGCAAAATATACATACATATATGTGTACGCACAAATTTATAGAACTTTTAGCTATTTCTTTGTATATACTATATAACAACTACTGGGATCAAGACGAAAAAGGAGGTAAATAGCTGTAGGGTATAAAAGGGGGTGGTATTTGTATGTACCTATGTATATGCATACATAAGTACATATATGCACATGATGCGTTTATTAAAATTTTTATTTTTTGTTCTCACTTCGCCTCTAGTGGGTTTCAATATCATAGCATGTTTTTTTCGTTTTTCTTTTAATTACAACAAAATATTTGTTTTTGTACACATATTTGATATTTATTTTGTAATTGTTTTGTTTTTAAATCACAGTTTTTACTTGTTGCCGTTTATTTCACTTACAAGTACACTAACTAGCAGCTACACAAACTAACTGAATTCACATTTAGTCTGACTAACAGCTCCAATCGACTGTTGGTTACCGCAGCACACACAAACATATAAAAGCATGTGCATATATATACAACAACCATTCCATACAAATCTAAAAAAGAGCTCCCTCTCTCTTTGAAGAGCCATAGAATTCTTTATAAACCTGGTTGGTAGTATAGTGATGCCAGTAAAGCAGAAAGTTTGCGTATACAAATTGATATATTATTAATATGTATGGACCAAATTAGTAATAAAGTGGGTTCTAAACAGAATAGAATTATACCTAAAAACAACTTAAAATTTATGTGATTCCGGTTGGTAGCAGACGGATATTAAAGTTCTTGCATTTAAGATTTATAGATTTTCAATAAACAAAGTTATATTTCTTTAATAAAAGGAGAACACCAGTGACTGTCGTAATAGGACATATATAAAAAAATAATAAATCACAACTGGCATTTGCAAAAACAAATTAATTCTTAGATATTAAATTTATTAAATAATTAAATAAATTTTAAAACATTATGTTCGATAGAACGAAATTTTCGAAGTCTGCATGAAAACTAAATTCGCCTTATAGCGATATGAAATGAATAATTTCCTTAACAATTTGTTTTAAACACAATTGAAGACATAACTTTTTGATTACATTAAATCATTTATTTAATTTGAAAATATCCAAAATAATATTCATTGTGAAAGACATGTCCTTGAGTATTCTATCTAGAACATTTTCTTTGATTGCAGTCCAAAATACATATGTATGTATGTTTAAATTTTCTAATTTTTTAAATTTTTAAGATTTTCGCATTTTTATCTTAATTTGATACTACACATACTGCTTTTCACCCAAAAATATTACAGTGGCGGAGATCGTTGCTACAATATTACATAGCTTGTGGCATTTTGAAACAGGACCTTACTTTTTATGCAATTTCAAATTCTTCTGTTATATTATTTTATAATTTTTCTCAAAACTATTAGATTGCTTTGCAATTACATACATATAAGTTTGTACTTACAAACATTTACGGTGTGAGTTTGTCATCAATTTTGATAGGTTCAGAATATTTTATTGGTTTTTGAACTCCTCGAAGAATATGAATTGCATTCAATCAAGCTCAATTAATATATTTATACTTTATATAATTTATATATAATATACTTATATTTTACAATATTCCAATAAATACCATCACACAATATGTTCATTATTCAAAATTATATAAATTTTACGAAATTAATTTACTTCAATACTAAAATATTGAATTAAATAAATTTTCCAGAGTATTTAGTATTGAACAGTATGTACAATGCATTCGAAACTATTAAATATTATATATGAAATTATAAAATCTGGCAGCCCCAATTTTCTCCCAATGCTTAGTTTTTGTATGGGTGATTTATTTGCTCTTGATTTTTGTAAACAACATTTTCAACGATCGCAAACGTTTGTATTCCCCAATTGGAGCATGCAATATTTAAGTACAAATTGTAAAACTGGAGAGAGAGCACATTGAAATAGCACGGAATATAATAAGAGTACGTTGTAAGGTATTTATATCTCTAAATTTTATGTGCGTTAATTATTGTAGATAAAAGCAAAGGAAGAAAATGTGTAAATATTAAATTTTCTTTAATAATAAAAATTTACAATAAAAGCACTTATGCACACGTGAAAATGCAATACTGATATAAGTTATAATAAAATAAGAGAGTACTGGAATTTCTACATAAAAATTTAATACAGATGACTAGTTAGTTAAACCTCTTAGAAGTTATTGTTGTAGTTGACTCTTTATTTTAGTTGGTAAGAATAAATTTTAAATTCCATACATACAAAGAGAATTATAGCATAACTTTATTTTGAAGGATTTATCAAATATGTGTCCATATGTTATGCATATACATATGTACAAAGTGATGCATATCTGATTCTTGGATAGACATCAAATCGAAAATATAGGAAACCTAAAGAATTTTTTCCTTTAAAAATTATGGAGAATTTTTTGTTACAAATAGGCCACTCGATATCGATAGAAATTTGTGTATGTGTACATATATATATATATATATATATATATATATGAGGAATAAATTTTGAAGGTCTTACTAGACTACATGCTTAAGTTTAAACGAAAGATATTATTTTGTAGATATATGTACATACAATCTATAAACCTCTACTTTAACGGGGATTAAACAAAATGCAGTAAATTAGTGTAACAAAATCCATCCCTCCTAGACTTTATTGCATTTCGGACTTTTTAAAAAAAGTTATTTTCATTGACTAAATAAATCATATTCATATGTTAAATCCCACTGATAAACCCCGTTAACATTGCATAGTTGCAATATTTTCGAATCAAGCCTGCTTATATATCTAATTGTTTCAAGTTCCAAGTGCATTGATATCAATTGAAGTACAGAAGAGAGCTGAATGCCAAGAAAACACTTAATTTTCAGCACAAAATATTTATGAATGTACTAAAAAGGAAGTGCCATCCACCCCTTGAATAAGTTTGTATGTCTCGTTGTACATACAAACAATCATAGTTGGACTATGAACATGTAAACATACCCACGTCTTGCACTTTATTCCAAAGTCGGAAAGCGATTTCACACATTTATTAAGTTATGCTGATCAATTAAAACCATAAATATTAATTTGTGATTTGCATATATGGAGAAAGAAATACATACACATATGTATACATACTACAATTTCTTTACGACTATGCATGCCTTATTACAGTCATCATTGTTAGCTGTAACTAATGTGTGGATGACTATTGCGAATTCATTTCTGGTGACTAAAGTCATCAAATGGCGTCAAGGTATACTCCCTAAAAATCAAATATAATCGACAACGTACGTATTATTTTGCCAAATAAGTAAGAACGTACGTGAAATGACAACCATACAGCATAATTCGCATTATTATGTCCGACAAGCCATTTTTATATGTTTAACGTTCAATGCTGATAATGGCAAGTAAAAATTTTTAATGAATAATTAAATTCAACGAAAACAACAACATAATTTGCAAATCCTAACACAACACCAGTCAGTTCTTATGTACTTTCTAAGATGTAAGAAGCACAAATTTTATTTGTTTTATGAAATAAACCGATATATAAATAATTGGAATATTTATAAAAATATTTTTAGTATCATACAATACGCCCTTTTTTGTTATTATTTTATTGGTGCAATATTAAAACTTCTTCACCTTATTCTTTATTTCTGTGGCTGCGTCCTCCTCCACAAACAACTTTTTCAGTATTTTTTTCACTTTTCACACGACTATTTGCTATTTTTTCACTGCAGAAATTTTTCTATATATACTAATTATTAACATATAGCGTTATTTTTTTCTTCAGATGTGTAATTTACTGAATATCTTTTATTTCACATCAGGCGCACTATTATTACTTAATTTAGTTAAAGCAAACTTATTAAAAACTTCGTCATCTGAGACCAAATTAAAAAAGCACTCATTCATAATGGTTTACATAGCACTAGTGAGTACCTTGTTGGCCGCTGTCAAATAACGAGTACCCAACTGGATAACGGCAAAAACAGAGCTGTTAAATGTATAATAAATCTTAGGTTGATTTCCTACATACATATTTCTGGACTAGCTATATGTAAGTACTAATTTCAAACTATTATATAATAAAGAATATTATAGAACGAATATTAAGAATTAAAACAAGTTATTACATCTTCAATATATTGCATATTAATGTATACAATTGTAATGCTATTCGTGTATGCGAATAATAATTGAACTGCCATTCAACCAAAAATACAGATAGTTTTCATGAATCTTTGGACAGAGCCTATTCTTTCAAAGAATATGCATTTATAAAAAGGATTCAGAGCAATCTAAATGGACAATTGTTACATCCATATTATATATTATAAATTATGCACATTAATGCATACGTAAATACTTAAAATATACCCTGCTACCAGATGTGGGAAAGATCAAATCTCTTACACATATTTTTTTACCTTTTTTTAATTGCCTTTATTATTTACTGGATCTTAAAATATATATTGAATTAATAATAAATCTGCAAATTTATCCCTAAACATTTTTTAACATTGGATCGAGACATTATCGGTTAATTAATTTTCTATACAACAAGATATGTTTACATAAGTCTTACTATTCTGGAACAGACTTAATGAAAGTAAAAACAAATTATGTTGAAAGACATTTCGGTTGTATGGTGATTGGGAAAATCCAATTTAGTATTAATTATATTATGAAAAATACAGTGAAGCGAATTTTTAACAAACTTTTGAATAAAACTTAATAAAGAATTTTGGAAAAGAAAGATAACGATAAAATCGTTTCATTTCATAATCCTTTCTTATAATATTGTTATATAAAACATTCAACTTCTTGTATCATATACTCAATTCCAAACTCAATGTAATTTGTACAATAGGTGTTGGTTATTTGTAGTCAAAATATCAGAGTATATAAAGGAAAAACAGAGTAAAATGCGTTTAAACATATCAATTTCTCTTCAAAGAATATTTTTTCACATCCATCTCATACTTTTAAAATTTTGAGTTATGACTATTGCAGCTCGATATGTACATGCAATGAAATTAATATTGTGATAAAATATTTTTAATATTGTACACATCGTAAATATATACATGCATATCGTAAATTATATAACTAAGTTTCATTCTATAGTTATACCACTTTTTTCTACAACTCCATGAAATTCAAAATATATTATACGTTTCATGTTGTTATTGGTTTCTTTTTGCTAAAATTGTTTTTAAGACTGCTGCCATTTCCACTTTAATTCTTGTTATTGGTTGTAAATATAATTTATGATTAATAGTTGAGATATTATCGCTCAAACTTTTTAATTTTTCTTTGCTGCACACCACTATACCAATGGTGGCGAAATGTTCTTGCCATTATAATATATTTTTATCTTAACGGATTTGACAAATTTATGTTTGTTTCCCCCCACTTGGAAGGAAGAAAATTTTGCAAACGATCATCATTTCCGCTAAACAGAAAAACAACATCTTCCCCCAATAAAGTCAATGCTTGAATAATTTCCAAGGCAAAAAAGAGCATGACGCCACACAAGACAGTTTTAAGGATAAATAGAATATAAAAGAAATTTTAGTAGCAAATCAGTAAAACAAATATGATTGTGAAATAAAAAAAAAGAAAACTGAAAAAGAATTTTAACAAAACTCTATGACTATAAATACAAATGATTGTACAATAAAAATGCACAAGTTTGTCAAAGTCATTGGTCCGTAATTCAACGTGGAGGAGGATTAAAAATAAAAAAAAATCAACAAAAACAAATTTAATACAACATTGGTCGTACATATCGACAACATATCTACATACTAGTTATATATATTTACATACGTACATACATATGGTCGTAAATACTTACAGACGTACATATCTTATAAGCATATGCATGTATGAGTGTTATCCTATAGCAAGGATATTAAGAAAGCATATTCAATGTGGCGTCTTGCTGGGCACACAAAGAAATATTTGCAAAAAGCAAAGAATATAAAGTAAATGACTTATGGATATTTTTATGTTTCTTTTAACTGTACAGTGTCTCAGAAAATTAAATTCAATCACAAAATTAATTTTTGAGATGAAACTACATAATGAATTTCACTTTCCTAAAATTAATCATTTTGTACGTGGATTAAAACATTTGTTGCGTTTGTTTAAACGAAATGCTTTCATAAGCATGAATTTACATAAGTTTTTATTTAATCATTTATTTAATTTCTTTTTGTTTTCTTGTTAAACATGTCACTTTATTTATTTTATTATTTATTTTCATTTTATTTATTTTATTATTTTTTAATTTATTTATTAATTAATATAACTACATATTTTCAATTAAAATACAAATAATATTTTGATCTCATGATTTTAAGTCAAAACACAGAAATTTAATCAGTTAGAAATCGCACTATCTTACAGATACAGATGTTTAGAAATATTCAAATTCGATATTAAATTATAGCAGCACTCCATAATAAGTCAGAAGACGTATGAACGATCACACTAATGCTAACAAGCATATTCCAGTATTTGGTGTGAAGAGTAGTCAGAAATGCACCATTTGGTGTGGATTATGAATCTATATAGTGCATGCATTAGACTTGTCTGACATGTGTTTTCAACAAGACCTTGGTCAATTTGCTGTCTAGATCGTGCGATTTAACTCCTTTAGGCCATTTTTTGTAGGACTATGCTATGACTCATGTCTATAGGGACTTTAAGTAGATTCGTCCAAAACACAAATGCTTCGTCGAATAATCTAAAGCGGATTTTATGTCAACATTCGTGTATCATTGAAACTAGTTAATAGTTCAATAAAAACAACGAAAATGTATCAGTAAAAAAGGTAGTATGTGAAAAATTGCGCGATTTGTTTCAAACAATTCCAGAATTCCCCGTTTTTTCTTACTCCAATAAAAATATTTGATTCTTTACTTCTTGGTAAAAACTAAAATACCACAATCGAATATTTGTCGAATCCAACACAACTAAAAGATATTCTAGTAGCACTACTTTTTTCTAAATTGAAGACACTGTGCATTAAACTAGCAGAAAGCACAAATTATTTTAATGCTTTTCTCGTAAAGAAAACTGTGTTTAATATGTTTCTGAAAAAATAGCATAAACTAAAATTGAATTAAAATCAATCGGACGCCTGTCGTTCACTTCCGCAAACACGCTTGCAAAGTCCATTCAGTAAAATACACTGTTCTATATCAATGCCGGAAGTCAAAGGAAAGGAAACAGTATTGGTATCATTGTCATTCAGTGACTTTACCCTTCACATAAAGACGTACAAACGCACATTGTACGTTGCTGAGAAAAGAGTAATGACTACAATGATGGGAATCTTTCTCTATATGAAATGTTAAAATAAAATAACGTATTAATTTTTTTAAGCGTAGAAAAAATTGTATTAACAAATAGGCTAGGAAATCGGCAGAATAATTTATTAAATCTATATAGTGCATGCATGCTCTTGTGTTTTACAAGTTTATGCATGATTGGCATATTTGTTGTGTATATGTAGTATGTGCTCATTTTGTGCAAATCACTCACTAGATACCAAAATAGTTGCGATTGTCACCCGGTTATAGTGCGTACATAGTACATCCGCAAATACAAACATACGTACGTATGTACTTATGAATAATTGTATGTATGTATGTATGCACGAGTACATTACCATCAAGTACATGGCGTTACAAAACAAAGCCTTTTAGTTGCTTTCGATTTAAGTTGTGATCCATAAATCTCTAGATTGCCAGACATTAGGGTTGTGTTTTCGTTCCGTTAGACACATGAGAGGATTCATACATAAATACAAGATACAAAAATGCAATAGATAGATACATATATCACAGCCCAGCATGAGCATTAAAGATATAACTTTGTTTCCACTTTTTTCTTTTGTTAGTTCCGGTACTTTGAGACTTTAGTTTTGGTTAAAAGATTTATGTTCACAAATGGGAACTTAATTTCCACACATGTAGACGAATGTGAGCGGGTACAATAAATAAATACGCTCGTAATACTCTCTTAAATTTCGCGTCCACTGGGACGCACATTGACCAAGACACGTTCTAATTAAGTATGTGTCTTCCGGTTTATCACTCTCAGGATATTTTCATTAAAATCTTTTCAAATTTGTGGAAATACTATTGAAAAAGCTGTGATAATTTGACTTATTTTTATAATTTGATGTACAAAAATAAGATTTATTACTTCTGGCTATTGAATTTGAGAAAGGGTTAGTTTTCCTTTCATATGTTGCTTTATCTCGCAAAACTACTATGCAGTAAAGGATTTATTTACATACAAAGATTTATTGGTTTTTGTTAATCATTCGACAAATTTATACACACAATTAAAATTAAATTATCATTGTGAGACTGCGTTCATGGCTTAGGAAAGCTAGAGAGGAAAATCGTATATGTGTGTACCAGGGTATGCATTTAATCGAGGTTTAGTTTTAATAGATTAATTACGCGAATACGTATTCGCGTTAAAAATTTAATCGACTAATAAGTCGTGCGTGAAAGTGAAATGGAAATATATGCTCACCGTATTTCTCTCGTTCTTTCTTACTAAAAACTAAAAACCGCTGCAGCAAAAGTTTCACTGTGTGGACGGGATCTAATTTGAACTAATTGATATTAATCGGTTAAAGAAATAACTTTATTTTGTGTAGTTTGTAGTTTGAAAATAAAGTCAATGGTTAAATTTTTATATTATAGATTTTATTAAAAAAGTAACATAAAAATTTATGAAAAGGTTAGAAAAAAGTACGCATTTTAAATGTTTACGTTCCTTTTGTTTCGATGGAACTCGATTTAGAAAAGGGTTTTCGCTTAATGTTGTAATAAAGCAAAGTAATAATACAATGTCTTGTTCGTTCTCTTGTCTATTCTATTGTTGAGCATAAGCAAATTGAAATGAACTTATTGTTCCCACATTTTATATGATGTACGCGTTTTTTTACAAAAACGAAAATGTGAAAAAGTAAATGTTCGATTAATCGGTTCATTGACACAAATTATTCGAATTGTTCGTTATTCGAAAATAAGCAATTCCTTTTTATTCAAACAGATAAGTAAAACCTGTTTGCGAATCAAAAAATTTCAAACAAAATAGTGTCGATTTAATAAATACCTCCATACATATTTTTGTATATTTCATTATAAATTATATACTTTTCAACACTTCAGACTCGGCATATTATATTAAATTTTGGTTCTTGAGAAATGGTTATGCACTAAAAAAGCAAGTTAAAGCTGTTTTTAGGAAACAATTTATTAGAAACCTATTTGTTTTTCCTGGAGTTACAATACAATTAGAGATACAAGGCGTTCGTTTTTCTGTGGAGATAATATATTCCATAACAACAATAACAATTACAAAAATATTTTTGTAGGAAATAAAAAAATTGTGTACAAGGGGCAAAAACCGAAAGAAAAAATGATTATCTTTGAAAGACTTTAAATATTTTATTGCATATAAAATTGTTTTTTTTTTTCCTTATTTTCAAGAGGGTTGTCAGTAGCTTTTAATCATATTTTCTGATTCACCCTAAAAAGCCACAAATTATTTTTATGGGCATTCCGCTTCTAAGCATCCTTAAAACATTCGCATCCTTTCGTTGTGTTCATATAAACTCACTAACGTTTCAAAATCTTCTTGGCAAACTACTACAAAAAAAATTTCGAAGAATGACACTGACAATTGTTGTCATAATTTCATGTTTTAAATATTCCAGCCGAAAAATAAGGACATCATCACAATCATTGTAATCGAGCAAAAAAAACAAACTGCAACCAACCCCCTTTTTGACGACAGGCACACTTAACAATTTAAACAAATTTAAACGATATTCGAAACAAATGGGGGAATGGCGCAGAAATTTTAATTGATGACAATTTCATTAAGTTTTTATGCCTTGAGTAAAAATTTCATTCAATATCTACAATGTTCAGCTTAGTCGAATATCCTGTTCGCTGCATCGACTCTAATTCGTGTTTAACTGGATAGAGAAATAGCTAAAATGCTCTTTGTCCCCCAGATTTAGAATAATCTTCTGGCGGTTGTTCACAAGAACCAGAGAAATCTTACGAACCCTTAGCAGCAAAACGATAAACTTATAATACCGACTATATCTGAATATTATTAATAAGTGACACTTAATTAACATGCATCCTACTATTTTATGAAAAGCATAAATATTTGTGTACGACCATGAACTGATCATAAAAATGGAAAATCTATTTCGCAAGTAAAGAGATTTAAATTTTTGTGGGGGATAATTTTGACATAAAACATGATATCGCACTGCAAATATACAACAATATGACCCAAACGCATTTTGGCCAAAGTCATTGAGCGTAAGTAGTTACACACACATGCCCAGCACACTCATACATAAATATATAAGCGGCGTAAAAGCAACGAACATTTTTAATCGTTCAGGCGGCTTAAACGGACAGATGCGTTAATGGCCTTTGTGTACGTTTGAATTTTATTTATGTGCCTGCTGTCTCAATGTAGCAGTGGAACATTGGAGTTGCGACAAACGAGGAAAATCCTTGCAGTTTGAGGCACAGTGTCATTAAGTGAATTGTAAGAAAATTTATGACTGTGTAAATTGTTTAATCACTTTCAACACTTATTTACAATACAAATACATCCACGATTATCGTTAAACATTAAACTACAATTTTCTTCACTTCATATAACTCTCTTAAGAAAATGAAAAAAGAACATGTGGTCTTATTTTAAAATTTAGTTTATGAATTACATTTCAAATCTTAATGGCATTTCTTCGCTTTTAGCAATATTTAATGTTTTGTTTGCACTAAACAAACATCATTAAAATAAATTTATTGGCTTTTAAAAGTAATTTCACTGTGATAGTTTCACTATTATACAACAATATCAGCTTCATATATTTGCAACCACAATGACTAACAGCCAAATTCGATTTCGACATGTGCTCAGCACAACATTTTTAAATTTAGATCAGCAATTTTGCAGCGTTTTCATTTGTTTGAGAAAACAATCCTTTAGTTTCTTTTTGCAATTTGACTCTTTGATTTCTAAATCCTGTCATGTTTAATCAAATTTAATTTGCCGGTGAATTTGTGGCTACAGGTACCAACGAAGGAAGGTGCTGTATTCTGCTCTTTTAGTACATGACAATGATAATCGCTGTCGGTAATGTTCGAAAACCTGCACTAATGCAGGTGAGACACCAAAATCATGACCGAGTGCGGTGTCTAACGCATGGTAGTCTTGTGTTTAACACTAGGCTACAGCATCTTCGATTTCTTAAAATTTGAATTAAAGGGCAACACATCAAGTTGTTAAATACTTTAATATATTTTCCTTGGGCAGGAAATTTTCCATCATCCTATAACATAGATAACAATGGAATCCAAAGAATTTCAAATTGTATAAAAGTGTAGAAAAATAAAATAGAGTCATATAGAATAAAAGTTGTTTGTTGGGTTGTGGTTTGTATAAGTTTCATAGCCTAGGATACTTTTTATAATATGATTTTTTAAAACCATTTGTGGGTTTTCATTTAAATTCTCAAATGGTTTATAAAAGTCTTTTGATAAGTTGAGAGATTTGAAACTTTTCAAAACTGTGCTTGAAGTCTACTGACGATTTGGTATAAAGCGCCAATGAAATGCATATAGACATTGTTTAACCACCCAACAAATAAATTTCATACTTTAATAGTTTTTTTTAATAGAACACAAGAACCGCAACTAAATTCAGTGCTGATCTTTGCCAGGATGAACCTGATGATGATAATACAAACAGTCCAAGCAACAATCTAATGGCAATATGTAATATCTTATCTGTTCAGAAAAAGAGAAATTGAATATTATCTATTACATACTGCTTTCGACTTCTTCACCAACTACAATATTTATTATAATTTCTTTATAACAAAAATTAAAAGAATTATAAATCCCCTGCATCCTAAACGTTTTAACGAAATATTATTTTGAAAAAATTAATCTAGTAGATATCTGTAAACTATTAAATTATACAATAAAAGGATCCTATATCCATTTTATTAATACCATAAAAAAGACGAAAACATTGATAACTGATTTGAAAAGTTTGTTGATGTAGCTAAACGTTTTGATATCATAAAATTGGGTGCACAGAATATCTTTCGTTTCTTATCAAATTGCATTGATTAAATGAGAATTTCAGAATAGGCGTGAAATATACGTATGTGCTTTTAATCCTGGAAATTAATGTATGCAAAATTTGTAGTAATCCTAAATTAACCGAGTAAACAAACACTTCATAAATACCATGAGTATTTGAAGATTGTGCAAAAAGCTTGTGCAAATGTTAGTTGGGATTCTTCATATTAAACAAATTGGTTACAGAAGTAATAAATTAACGTCTGAGAAAAAAAAATTTTGACATTTTAATATTTTTAAGTGACTTTTTGCCAAAACCAAAAATGCATAAACTTGTTTGTACTCGTTCGTGGTTGGTTGAACTAGAAACATTCGCATAAAATAGGCTGAATATATGTATGTAATGCTTTTAAATAGATACACATACATATGTATGTACATATGTACTATAAATCCATATTTATGAACGAGCACCATGCATATCTACATATGAATAGTGATCAATAAATGAATAAATAGATTGTCAAACCTAAACGAATTTCATTTGTTCAACATGTTAAAATCAAATAGAATTGAATTAAAGGAATACGAAATATATACACGAGCATTAGTCCATTTATATAAAGAACTATTAGTCATGTTTTCAGCACATACATACATACATAATTATGTATGTACGTACATGTGTGTATACCTACTAAAAACAATTTGGATAAAAAATTATGATTATGAGATGATGTGACTTTGTGATTTTCTCATCCCATTAAGTCGCTTAAATATTGTTGCAAATACAAAAAAAGAATTGCAGTATTAACCATAAGGCGTAATATTGATAGAACTCGCTAATAGTTTGGATCAATTCTACTCAATCTATCTTCCTTAAACGGCAATGGAATCAATACATGGTTAAGTAAAATAAACTACCACCCTTAATTAAAAATAAAAAGTTTGCGCAAGGATACATTTTTGTAAAACTCTACAGTGTCTCGGAAAAGTCAACGAACTCATTCATATCAGCAAATGCTTATTGAAGTATTCATAGAAAATACAGTATTCTTGAAGGCAGTACTCTTAATTAAAGTTTACATTATTCCTTATGAATACGGCACTTAATGTGCAGACGCAAGGGAAAGAACATTTTTTAAACTCGTTCGTTGTTTCATACACTCTTAACCGCAGTCGCAATAAAAAGTTTTACTTTAAATATGTTTTATTTATCACCACAAATATTATACACTGTGGTACATCGCGCGAATGATTATTCGAGGTTAAAAAATCAAATTCAGAAAGACATTCGCAATATTCCAAAGAACAAGGGAAAATCAATATCAATTTAACTTTCAACTTTTACACAGCAGCGCAGAATCGCACTCTAAGTCTACACAGGAGTATAGTAATAATTTTGTTAAAACCCTCAAAACTTCTACGCAACATCCCAGTCCACACCTATTACAAATTTAATAAATATCCAATACAGCATGCATTCAATTCAATACCGCTTATCAAATTTTATCAACACCCATGTCAAGTAGATATTTTGTTTGGCATTCTGATAAGGGTGTTGATTTCGATTTTGAGATAGTGGATTTGTTTCTTTTCTCTTATCAGTTTCATTTTATTTATTGTCATAATATATTTTCATATATTTTTGTGTAATGTCCTGTTTGATCTAACCCTGCAAAAGTTCAATAAGGAATGCAAGAGCTGCGTAACAGCAAATGCGATAGAGACAATATTTACTTGTTTTGTGGGAAAGAACAAATCCTTAAAAAGATAGCAAATATATATGAGCACTTAACTCATAACACATGCACACATACATGCACACGTAAATGAATACTTGCACTAATCGTATCATTTTCCCAGTAAACATTTTTGGCGAAACGTCTGTTGTGTTGTCTAAATTTTATATTTATTTTTTTATTTATTTACAAGATTTATAAACATAATAAATTATGAATACAAATTAAAGAGATATAAAGGTACTAACTACAGAGGTTTTCGACCAGAATTATAAAAAAAAAATTTGCTTTATATTAAGTTGTATATATTACAATATTTTAGGAGGTTGCAGACTTTTTGGATATTATTAGGATTTTACAGTATGGCATTTCTGTACAGAAAAAAACGATTTCGGCTTGAGAAAGATCACATGTTCTTTTGTGTAGAAAGAGTAGTCAGAACCACTGGAATTTTGTCTAAGCTAGGCATATCCGTTATGTATTGATTTTTGTCAAAAATATAAACTAAAAATCATTCAAAATATCATATAAAAATATGATATTTTTGAATGAGTTCGATATGTTTTTATGATATTTATTTTGCAAAATATGAAAAATGTGAAAATGAACTGCAATAAATCTGGGACTATTTATAAACCTCTTTATGCTGATTCTTTTTTCCCAAAATCTTACTAAAAAATTCAAAGTGATCAATTGAGGGGTTTTAGCTAGTTCCTATCCCCATTTCACTGGGGCTAATGCAGATCATCAGGGAACCTTTACCCAACATAACTTAGAATAACTAAAGATATTTATTTCAAAGTTCCACTTTAATAAGTGAGAAGCTTAAAACAAACATCAAAGTCAACTATTTATTTTTTAATATATTGAAAAAAATATATAATTATTATCTTCTTATTTGCTTATGTCCCAATTTTACGATCAAAAGCCTTTCTATAATTTTGTTTTAACACAAGGGCTTAGTTCTTTTTTAGTAGAATAATTATTAACAAGCTTTCATAATAGTTCTGTAGTAGTAACCATGTTACAATCTATTTCCTGAACATACATACACTCACAAAACCGCAACGTCTTTTAAAATATTAAATGCCTTCGCTTTTATAGTTATGCGACGATATGTATAGATGCTAAAATTATGCGGGAAACTACCGAAACTATACCAGAAAACGGCGTGTATTCAAACCCTGATGCCAAATACTATCCCCAATACATCATATGAAGGAAGGAAATTATGTTACGTATTGCTGATGCGTTCTGGCTTGGACGTACTCTATTTGCAATTACTATAAACTGTGTGTTCCTCTTTCAAATTTATCCCTAATAAACATACCAGCCTCTAAATATACATGTGAGTATGTATGGCTGGGAGTCGTTGTTGCCTTTTGAGTTTTAATTGCTTTGCTGATTGCAATCTTGTTTACTTGCTTTTGGTTGCCTTTTCGTCCTTTTTGTGCGAACACCCTCGCATACACCCACACACATATATAAGCATTAATATATATTTGTTAAATGGGCACAAGTGCATTTTCGTTAAAAATAATAAATGAGTTTGATGAACAGACAGTTGAAGCATAATAAGATGAACATTACTGATAATGAATGGTTGACATCAATTTAAAACTCAGTTGAGCTGAAAATCTCAGACTCATTTTAAATAAATGCTAGGCGAATACAAGATAAGTATGTATATATGTATAAAAGTAAATACACGAACTCGTTCATATTTAGGTACCTAGCCATGGAGGTAGTTGGACATTGTCTAAATCCGTCACACATATGTTGCAGATGGCCGACTTCATTGCATAGGTTCCTGTCAGACATTGAATTAAATTCACGTATTGTCTGCCCGTTCTCATGTATTTTATATAAGTTTGACTTACGAGTGTGAGGCTGATTTTCAATAATAGCCTCACTTGCGCCAATCATAATAACACACACGTAAGGCAAACTTGTCAAATATGTTCAATAGTTTCCATAACATTAGATTCTATGACACTATCTACCAGTTATATATGAAACTGTTTTACTTAATAAACAACTGCATGAAAATATTCTTTATTAGCAACTAGTGGTTACGCTTTTTTTTGCGAGTATTACTTGGAAAATATGAATGTGCCTTTGGATATATTTGATCGACACAATGCTATACCCACTAAATATCCGAAAAATGATTGCAATATCTTATCTTCTTCCAGGTTTAATGTACGGTTGCAAACTCTCCGCAAAATGCGGTTCTATTAGCAAAATAAACCTGCATGTTTTGTATGATAATATCGTGAGTTTTATGTTTTTTTTTTGGTAACTACGATCGTGTATCCCAACTAGCTAAAACTCCTCAATTGATCAATTTAAATCTTTTAATAAGAACTTGGGGGAAGAAATCAGCACGATTAAAATTTCAGAGTATATGGCGTTTCGTTTAGCAGTTTTGCAAATGATCGTGTATTATTAATGATAAAATTGTGTCTTAGGCTGGGTTTATGAGATCCCAGTTAAACTAGGTTTAGTTAACCAGAAAACAGACTAGGTGTAACTTTTGTTAAATCTTACACTAATGCAAATTCTTATTATTCTTATCACAAAAAGGTATCTTCTTCGAAATTACTTATATTATATCTATCTTTCTCTTAATGTTATTTATATATCAATTTGTTTTGTTGTTAAATTACATATAATAAAAAAATTTAAATACCGTTCTATTTTTGAACTCAGTCGAAATTAAAATATAATTGTAAAATTATCGGTATGATTTCAAGATATTTTCAGAAAAAATTCAAGTCGAAGCGCACAATGGCCATGGGATATATATTGAAGGGCTTAACAACGGATAAAGGGGCAGTAAGCTCCCCATGCCCAGGTAATATTTTTCATCATTGCACCAGCGATTAACTATAGTCCCCAATAGTGTAGATACGCCATTTCGTAGAAAATTACAATCCGAAACTATCAAACCGATTTGTATAAAAACTGTACATCAGTGTAAATGATATAAAGATTTAGTTTGTGTTCACAGTACATTCATCAGAGCGTAAGCGCTCCATACCCAGAAAATACTAAAGCAACAATTTTTAATATTTCCTGCCTAAAATAATAAAATAGATTAAGCGACGTTATTACAACTTCATGTTGGTTGAAAGTATATAAATTATTACAACTTTACTTTAACACGCTCCCTTATTGTGTGATTCGCTAAAGCTAAATCTCTCCCGCTTGAATTCGTGTAAAGTATTTTTAGAATAAATATGTAGCTGCAAGAAAGTTCTGCTTATATTTGAGGGCGTTAAAGCGAATTAAAGAATAAGGCCGAGTGAGTGATAAGCTACAGGCTGGCTAAACTTGCTTATAGTTATCTAGCAGCACCAGACCAAACAACAATTACTACGTTAAGGCTCCCCCCCCTCCCGCCACCCAACGCGCCTTGAGTACACAATTGGAAGAAAAAAAATTTTTTTGTTTCTGCTCCTAAAACTAAGCCATAAAAGCTTATAACAGACTTCGGATTAAAGTAAAGTTGCAATAGTGAAAATCTGTTTATACTTCCGATAAAATTCTACTATTAACTAACATAAACTCGTAATAATGGCCGTTAATAAATTAATCTTCAAAGAGTTCAACTAATAAAATACATTAATAAATTGTATTTTATTTTGCAAATCTTTCTGAGCTACTTTATTCCACAGTTCAGCTAAAGTATTCTTTTACTATCAGGTCCTTTAAAAGCAATTTTTAAAAGTGGAAAACTTTAGTCAAAAAGTGTTTGCTGGATGAACATAACCACAGCGGAAATGGATAACCATTTGAAATGTACGTACTAGTGATGTGTGAATATTCAATTTAAGCCATAGTTAGATATTCTTATGCGTATAAAACATTCTAGGCGAATTTTTATATGCAAATAAAAATTGTAATAATAAACGCATGAAGAACGCATCTTGACTAGATGACTAAAAAGTTACTACGTCGTACGTAGCATAAATACATTGTCTAAAAATGTCATACTATAAATACCTTGTAACCACGTTACGCATAATTAGGCTTGGGTGGAACTCCTCTTAGACAAAGCTTAGGATAAAACTCATTTATATTACCTTGCAGATTTGTTTTAAACTTATAATAGAGATGTCTTCAAATTTTACATACTAAATTCGTATTCCCGAATATATTTTTCGATACTCGTGCTAGCGAATATTCAAAAAAAGGCTGTCGATACACCTAAAATAGAAGTTTAAAAAAATTTAGCTTAACTCCAGCGAAACTTGTATTGGAATTAAATAAAGAATAATTACATAAAAGCAGGACTTTTTTAATAAGCAAATTTTTTGACATATTGTCATTGTACTATTATAATATGAAATTTATTTGTTGGGTGGTTAAGCAATGTCTATATGCATTTCATTGGCGCTTCTTACCAAATCGTCAGTAGACTTCAACCACAGTTTTGCAAAGTTTCAAACTTCTCAACTTATTAAAAGACTTCCAAAAACCATCTGAGAATTATGTTAAATAAATTAACTATAAAAATTCACAAACAATTTCAAAAAATCACATTATAATAAGTGTAGCAGGCTATGAAACTTATACAAACCAATTGTTTGTGAATTTTTATAGTTAATTTATTTAACATAATTCTCAGATGGTTTTTGGAAGTCTTTTAATAAGTTGAGAAGTTTGAAACTTTGCAAAACTGTGGTTGAAGTCTACTGACGATTTGGTAAGAAGCGCCAATGAAATGCATATAGACATTGCTTAACCACCCAACAAATAAATTTCATATTATAAAAGCAGGACATTAATATTTTAAAATTCACTCAATATCTTTAAAAGTTCTTAAGAAAGATTTTTTAAAACTGACCTTTTTTGCATGTAAGCTTTTAACTAAAATTTAATATAATTAATTTATACAATATTCTATTAAAAATATTCAAACAATCTGAAAACTTGTAGCAAAACATACAAAATTTTTTCTTGTTGAAATTTTCGAGCAAGTTCTATGCAAAACACTCAAATCATCCTAAACGCCATTTTCTACTTTTTTAACCACAATCTGGTGATTGGTGCGATTTAAACGATTGTTCATTCAACCCCGTTGTTCATTTAACTCAGTACCAGTCAAGAAGTATTTTATGTATAAGAAAAGCCTGCGCATTGTTATCACCAAACAAACGCACACACAATTAGCTTTATTCATTGGGGTTTTCCAATTTTTATATAAAATAAAAGAGCATATACATATATACATATGTATGTATATTAGGGAAGCATCTTTTATATATATATATATATATATATATATATATATACATATATATATACATATATATATATATATATATATATATATATATACATATATATATATATATATATATATATATATATATACATATATATATATATATATATATATATATATATATACATTAGAGTATGTATATCATTAGGTGAAATACAAAACCAATAACCACATTTTTTATATAACATAGAACAAAGCAAATATTAAATAGAATATATTTCAGGTAGCTGAAGTAAATTCTAATTTTTCGAAACATCTAAACATTTTTACAACTAAATCAAATACCCAAGTTGGAGTTGGAGTTGAAGTTAATAAGCCAATAAACCAATTTGAAAACAAAATGTAACAAAACTGGAGAATGAACTTATCATAAGAGATTTCCTATAACTTTTAATAAATTTTGTTATTATTTGTTTATTTACGTAACATTTTTCTAACAATATATAGCAACGCTTGTAGATATTGTAAACAATTATTATATAACAAAAATTAATATATTATTATTTGCTTACGTCCCATACTTACAAAAGTATAACAACTAAAATATCTCACTTCAAATGATTAGCAGGGACAGGGACTTCACGCACTAAAAAATTGTGTTTTAGGCAACTAAAATATGCAACAAAAAAAAACGCGAAATATTTACTAAAAACAATAAAATATGAACTTATTTCTTAATAATATATATATATATATATATATATATATATATATATATAGATATAAATATATAGTTATAAATATACAGATATATAGATATATAATAATTAATAGAGTTTTGAGGTTATTTTATATAAATATATATTTTTCGATATTTCGCTTCTTCAGGAAATTATTTTCTATTGTCAAAAATTTTCTTTTCAATATCGAAAAATATATATTAATATAAAATAACCTCAAAACTCAAACAAATCTATTAATTGTTAAAAGAAAAAAGGTTAAAAAATTTAGACACAAGAATTATATATATATATGAAAACCAATATTTTTTTTAATAACGGCACATATTTTGCTCCGAATTTTTTCACTAATTTTGCCCTCAACCGCATTAATTTTATTTATAGCTTCGTCAATTGTTTTGATTTGGGTGGGCAATGAACTAAATGGTTGAAGCTTATCAATTGTATTAATGAGAAACGCATAATTTGCATTAACAAACACCAATTTATCTCTAATTTTTGCAATATTCTTTATTGCTATAGCGTCTTCTTCATATAAAGCTTACACAACATCCTTAAATTGATCAAAGTAGTTTGCATAACAAGCTACAGCTTGTAGCCACGTTCCCCTCCTTGTTATCACAGGTTGTGGGGGAAGATTTTCATCAGGATACTTTTCTTTATATAATGCATGCATTTTTAACAATATATGACAGAATTATATGCATTTATAACAAAAAATTTTAAAATTATTGTTATATATATATATATATATATATATATATATATATAAATATATATATATATATATATATATATATATACAAATATATATATATATATATATATATATATATATATATATATACATATATATGTTATTAAAATATGCACTAACACATCGATGCCATTTTTATTCAAATTCATAAGCCTGTAAAGATATTTCATTTTTGTCATAATCCGGCTTAAAGGAAAAAACATGCATTTGCATGAAACCCCTGTGCCTGATGATTTGAATAGTACAGTCTTAGCTTTTTATATTATTAGACTTCTCAGCTTTTTATATTCCTTGACTAGCAATATTATCCTAATGACTAGATTTTCTTTATTATATTATTGTTTGCAAACTTTTCACAATATATTTATAAGCTTACGACTTATGCAAGTAAGTTAACTTGTTATAAATTATTCTCATGTAGTTTTGTCCAAGTAAGAAAATTTGCATATATTTTCTACATGATAAATTCAAATTATTCTTAATAAGGGTGGAATATTAAAACGTCTATGTAATTATCTTTAATTATCATATATCTACTGTTTCTGCTAGTTTTAATAGTACTTTGATGAGTTTATAAAGTTTCAACATATACTTACCGCAATGAATTATTATTAATTTTGCTCAGTCCTTATTAAATGTTTATTTCATTATTAAGTCCGACGCTAATATGAATTTGTTATTTAGTTCCACACGTTTAACTACTGATCATATCTAGCATTAGCAGCGATACATTTGAGAAATAATTTCTGATACGATAATATAGAATTTACAATGGTTTAGCAACATATCTTTGGAGTTTCAATAGTTCCATACTAGGGTATACATTAATATAAGTCGTATAATCACTTTAACCAGCAAAGTATGTACACATGTGTATGTAAATTGAATTTTGTTACATATGTGCCTTATTGTCATATATTACTAGATAAGCTATCAATCATTACTTTTATTACCAACTTTTAAGTCACTCATAGCGCTATTGTGCACGATTGAATTATATATGTACATAAATTAAGATAAAGAAATTTAAGAGATATTTTGACCGGCCAATAATGTTGTTTTCTTTTCATTGCAGAGTTGCCAGACATGTTACTGAAATTGCAATTAGAAAAAATTCTGCACCGATTTGATATGAAAACACTTCCGGCCACATAGCCACGGATAGCTGAATCAAAAGTATATCCAACTTTTTTCCCAGACGTTTTCATTTATATATCGTTATATTAAAATATTGTCGCTATATCTTCACCGAAAGTAAAACATTAGAGATATACACAGTTTTAATTTTATTAATTTTATTATCATCGTATAAAAGACAAGTTAATTTTCTTAACAGAAGAACTCGATTCAAATATTTCTTTAATTACAATTACGTAAATTTTCAAACTGGAATGTGGTAACATTTTATGTAGAAAATAAGCAGAAACCGTATTAGATAAAAAAATAATAAGTTGTCAAAATAAGTCAGTTGTAAAACTTAAAACTTAAGATTAAAACATAAAAAAATATAAGAGAAAAACAACACATTTAAATAAAAACATATTTAAAACAAATTGTGTTTACTGGACAAAATAAGCCAACATAATGATAAGAAATTACAAGAAATTTATTTATAAACTTTTGAGATTTTATTATTTTTAAACATTTGGAAATGAAATTAAAGCTGCAACAGGAACCAAAATAAAAATTTTAAGTGTCGCATAATTAAAATTCAAGGTTCTCATTACAGAAATTTAAATATTAATGCAATATTCTTCATATTTCAAATTTGAAATTTGTTCTTTGAATGTGAGATATACAACATATACATTTATTGGAATTGAGTTCTAAAGTTTTTACTTATATTTTTTATATATAAAACTTAAACTTTATTACATTAATTTTTTCTTCGCACTTTGCTTGTTTCAATATGTTGCTTCTTCCTTTTCTATCTCATCAAAATTCTAATTTTATTTACCTAATAAAACTTCTTAGCTTGAGCCTCACTTCTGCTCCTAGAATAGAACAAACAGCTGTAAGTACACAATGAAAATTAAATTGTAATAACTTACTTAAAAACATTATATAGAAAAACTAATAACAGCTGCACAGCTGTAACACCAAGGAACATTGTCACACCAACGCAATTGCCAGTTGGGCAAGATGTCTGGCCAACAGGGGAAGCTCCCAATCTACATGAATAGTTTAAAATTAAAATTTAAAATAATAATACTTTATCGTTTACTATTATTTACTAACTTTTGTCCTAGATGCGAAATTCCCTGTTTCACTTGATTCATGCCATCACGCATTTCGGCCATAACCGCGTGTACATCGTAGCCAGCAGCTGGTTGCACTTGACCACTTTGAGTTTTCTGATTTTGCAAGACAGTGTCAGCTTTGGCATGAACATCTACAAGTAATGTTCGTAATTCTCTAGCAGTTGCCAATAAGTTATTGTGATTGGATATCAGCAAATCTACTTCTGCTCGGCTAATAGTACCGCCAATGGAAGTAGGTTGTCCTGCTCCGCCTGCTGGTGGTACTGGTGCTGCTTGACCAGATAAACCGCGCGATACCAAGGACAAAGTATTTTCTTGCCTTCCTATCACTTCGTCCATTTTACGGGACAATTCACGTATATGTTCAAATATTTGACTCTGGCCTTGCCAAATTTGTCGCAGTTCACGTTGATTTTCAGATTCATAAAATTCGTCCCATTCATCGTCATCTTTATGCTAAAATTGTTTATTAATATGTAAAATCAAAGTAAATACCAGAAATTTTATTTATTAAATAATTGGATATGTATAAATAATCAGCCGTTTCGTGTTTGGCGTTTTTCGCATTTAAATTAGACATACTTTTAATATATTAAAGACAAGAAGCTAAAGTTTCTTTAACTATTAAAATACGTCCAATTTAAAGACGAAAAACGCACAATACGATAAGGGTAAATATTATAATTGATATAGTACATTTATGAACAGAGAGAAGCAATCGGATTGATTAACAGTCGCCAATGAGGAATTCGTTATTACCGTAATAACAATAAACAAATAAATTTAAAAAAATGTAGCATTACTTACATCATCGGGATGTTCTTTTTTGTATTCTTGTTTTTGCTTTTCAAGTTTATCTTGATACTCCTTGTATTCTTGAGATAGCTTTTCATCTTGATTAACTTTGGGTTGTGTGGGTATTTGTCCTGGTGGATGAAGGGATGTCGTTAAAAATTGAAAGACATCGTGATCGTCGGCCAAACCGCCTGTTGCGGCTGACACTCCAAAATAACCATTCTTAGGCAACTTAACACCATCAGCACGCAAACACATCTCGTAGTCGTCGTTGTTATTTGTCATGCCATTGTGAAACAAGACGGTCAATACGTTATTGTAGTATTCAATGCGCGCTCGTGTTGGAAAAGGTTTGTTACGAAAATCTCGTAAGCATCCAGACAAGAGCTGCGTCGATCCATCATTTTGATGATCAAATTGTTTGGTACCATCATTAACTACAGCCATAATGTAGGGATTGTTGTGTTTGTTGTCATTATCAAATGAATCAAAGAATAAACCCAAGCCATTCCACCGGTCTGATGACCCAAATACCAATCCATTATAGTCACCCTTTTGTGTGGTATACCAGAATGCCAAACCATCCGCTCCGATACGACCCCGACCGTTTACACGGAAAACAATTTCGACTTCCCACCAGTCAAAATTAGTGGGCTTCTTAGTCCAGATTGCACCCTTTTGTGAACGTAATGATGGCGCAACACGTACACTTTCAGAACTAGCAATTGCATCTGAAATATATCAATGCATAGGACTATATTAACAACAGTTTAATTATTTATTCTATTTTCATCTTAAATGTCCATTTTTGCCACTCTGTCAATTTTTTCAGATTTTTCCTTCTCTTTTACTCTAAGGTGCAAACACGTTAACGTTGGACAATTGAATATTTTCTGACGTGTCTGTCATGTCAATATATTTTCTTTTTTGTTTTTGTTGTATACTTACTTCCACCGTATTCCCAAAACGGCACCGATCCATCCTTCTGTGCCAGGTATGGTGGCTTGAAGGAATATGTGTACTCAAATCTGCGATGAACCCCAACTTGACTAGGAACGGGATTCAGCTGACCATTGGTAGTTATTGCCAAAACTGGTAATATTAATAAGATTGGACGTAGGAGAAACACTCCGGTTGCTGACATTTTTCTATTTGACACATACACCATTTTTAACAGGGTGTATAAGAAAGTATTTCTTTGAGCAATATCTTCTTCTTTTACGCTTTTTATTGAACATTAACCGAAATGATAGCATACAAATATTTAACAAGGCGCTCATAACAAAATGTTTATTAAAACGCTTCGCTCTATATTCATAGCTCCAAAAACAATGTTTATATTATTGCAGTTATTCGAATAAGGAGTTTGTGAAGAATATCTAAATTTTTTATCAAAATCAGAAATTTTCGGATGTAAAATGTTATTTTAAACAACACTAATATATATATATATATATATATATATATATAATATGAAAAGTTGGGTGGTTATGCATTTCATTGGCGCTTTTTACCAAATCATCAGTAGACTTCAACCACATTTTTGAAGTTTCAAAACTATATATATATATATATATATATATATATATATATGTCTATATATATATTTTTAATAAAAGCTTCTTTTACATATTGTTGAAGCGGACGGTGCAGTTAAAATAGCATTATATATATATGCATATATATATATATATATATATATATATATATATATGTTGAGTTGTTAAGCAATGTATGTATGCATTTCATTGGCGCTTTTGTCAAATCGTCAGTAGACTTCAAGCGCAGTTTTGAAAAGTTTCAAACCGCTCATCTTATCAAAAGACTTTTATAAACCATTTGACAATTTAAGTGAAAATTCACAAAAGATTTTAAGAAATCACATTATAATAATAGTAGTAGTCCTATTATAATGTGATTTTTTTTAAATCAATCAATACATTACAATTTGTTTTAACTATGAGTAGGCGCCAATATATCTGGAACGGGTAAAAAGGGTTTTAATATTTCTTTTTAGTGAAATTTTTCCAAGATATTTCATCTCAGTTTGAAAGAAAATATCTACTCTTTGAAACAAACAAAATTTTTAATTTATTAATTCGTGAATTTCCGTGTGAAAAAATGTTTTTATAAAAATTGTGTTGCTAACGATTCTTAATGTTAATTCAATACAAAAATAATTTAAATAATTTGAATAGTTTGTTTACGGTTCGATCCTTGAGACTTTTACTCATTTACATAATTTTAATTTTCCACTTATATTGCTGCAGACGAAAGCAGGTTTTCAATATATACTTTGATGAAGCTGTGTGTATAGCCATATAAAAATATTATGATTTATAATTTAACAAAGACAAAGATTATTTTGATAAAAGAAAAACTTATCTGATTCTAATTTCTTTTCCGCATTGTCTGCTTAATAATTAACTTAAAACCTAATTATAAGTAAATACATGATGAGCAAACAGCGTTAACAACAACTAAATTATAATAAAAAGGTTTATGTAAGTTTTAAAATGTCAGTATCAAAAAAGTTTAAAATGTAAACAAATCTAATATTTGTTGGATTCCAGAACACTTTATATATTTTTGGCTACTCTGCACTTGTAGTAAATAAGAAGTGTAAAATTGTTTTAGTATTTGGTTTTGAGATTGAAAGCTAGATATCAGATGTGTTGTAAGTATAGAACCTAAGATGTGTTAACAGGTAATATTAGTTTTATTGAATATAATGCAATACAAAATATTAATTATCATTTTGAAGAAAATATTGATTAACATTTAAAGGCAATACACATATGTTCATTTAAAAAAAATCTTATTTTTAAATACCTATGCTAGAATGGTTTTCTATTTCCAATATTTTACAGCATATTAAATTTTTTTTACGTCTGCTGCTTGAAAAGGCATTTTTTTAATTGTGTTGCAATGTTGCCAATGGCTTCTGATATTGTGACAGCAATCTCTGCTTTGAACAGTCCAAGAGATCGTGAAAGTTTTTACCGTGTTGTGTAACTTAGTTTCCCATTTTTATTATTTAATAAAAGTTATGAAATGAGCAGGAAAGAAACTGTGAAATAAAATTTGCTTCGCAAAAGCAAAAAATTAAATGAACATATTGCTGAAACTACTTTTTATGCAATGTTCGAAACAGCATCGCAAGATCTTTTTGGCTAAAATCACTGATCCTAATCTGAATGTTTTCTCTAAACCTGAAAAACATGATTCCAAAATATTTGTTTCTATAATGTATGGTTATGTTTCAAAAATGCCACGTGCTAATTTAAATTAAAATGCATGACCCATAACACCACAATTAGACAATGATGCAGTATTTTTTGCGCCCATAACATGTTAAAAGGGGGTATTAGTGTTATAGACTATAATGGATCGAAAAATTTTAATTTTCTTTATAAAGCATATATTGATTGATTAACATTTAAATACAATATACACATGCATGTTGATTTAAAAAACAATACTTTCAACAATTTAAATATTAGGGACATTCATTTTTATTCTTCAACAACGTTGGTAGAAATGCATTAGCATTGCAGAAGAGCTATGCTATATATATTTAAAAAGGTTTCTCATTTGGAAACTCGTAATCACTTTTTTGTAACATTAATGGAAGAAAAATAAATTTTTGAATTTTAGATAACACAAATGAATAGTATTTGATTGACAATTGTGAATAATGAACATTTGAGCTTAATATAGTTGACAAAAATACAAATCATTGAATATGTTTATATATGTATATGTATAATAAGCATATGAAATTAACATGCATATGGATATATGTATGTATACTATGTATATTACATATGATCGTAAAACTAATCTGACTAATAAAGTATTTACGTTTTCATAATTGTAGTAATTGTAATTGAAAATGGTAGTTATGCGGTTGTTATTTTACAAGTAGTTTACTTTTTTTATTTTTTTAGGAATCCATTGTTTCTTCTAATTAATTGCTTTTATGCGGCAGAAAATACATTTCTAAAGTCATCTTCATAAACAGCTATCAACAACATAAGTAAAACACCAGTTGCCATGCCCAAGATCTGTAGACCGAATTGTTGTATTGACTTATGAGCTGCTGATATCTCTGGCATCTGAAGTGAAATTTTTTTAACATATATATTAGTACTATATTGCATGATTTTAATAATTTAATTTGCGTACCATATCTACCATGGCAATATATATGAAAAGGCCAGCTGCTGCCGCAAACATCCACTGGGCAGTTTCATGAGATTGGCCAAAAACAATGCCGAATATCATGCCAATAAAACTCAGTACACCTGTCAACAGGTTATAATAAACAGCTGATTTTACTGACATGCCAGCTTTCATTAAAATTGCAAAATCTCCCAATTCGTGTGGCAGTTCGTGACAAAACACTGCTAACGCTGTCGAAAATCCACCTGCAATATTTTCAGCAAATGCAGCTCCTAAAATAACAGCAGCATTAGCTACAATCATAATTTTCATTTTCTGAGTACAAACCTATGGCCATGCCATCTGTAAAATTATGCAAACCATCACCCATGATAATCATCCAAACAACAGCACTTAAAGATTCTGGAGGAGAATGTACGTGACCATGTTTGTGCGAGTGGCCATGATGGGACGATTCATGTTCTCTAAGTATTATTGTTACGGTGTTATCGTTAGCCAAATCTTTTCCATTTGGTGCTCCAGTTACAGCATTAATTACACCACTATCACTCAAAACATTTCCATCAAGATCTGTTGAAGAAACTGTGTTATCTGTAATTGGTTGACAATGCCCATGAAGTTGTTGATTTTGCTGAGTTCTTTGTTGTTGTTGATGATCGTTATGATGATGATTATGGTTAGGTAGATTGTGGTTTTTTTCTGATAATGGGGCATAATTATTTTGCGAAGTTGACAATAATGATTGTGTAGCGTTTTCGCTACTTTCCACTTCAACTTTTCCTTTATTACCGTTATTTTCTGCATTATCTCCTGGTTTATTTGGAAGATGCATCCACACATCATTTTTGGTATCCATTGCGATTTCATCATAGCAATATGGATATGAACTATATTTGGATTTGCATAACTTATCGCCAGCCACTGAATTATTTAATGATGAATCAGGATCTCTCATTACTTTTGCTCTAGATGGCTGATTAGCATCCTTTTTGGCAACACCTTTTCGCCATTCTGATATCATTGTTAAACCATGCTCGGTTATATAAAAGAAAATTATTCCACCCATACATGTGAGACCTTTGAAGATCATGTTACTCTCACTTTGTCCAGCTAGTGACTATATCAAAATAAGAAAGAAAATCGAAATTTTAAATATATCGGTAACTCTTCACCTTTTATCACTTACATGGGGCAGCAGGTGAAGCAGTGCATCGCCAGTCATAGTGCCAACAGCCAATGACACCAAGAATTGTATTATATGCTTATAGAAACGTGAATTCATAAATGGTATTATTGCTACACCAACTAAACCAAGAATACTGCAGGCTAAAACTGAACTGAATGCATATATCCATACTAAAGAAGAGATATTTAAAAATGGATTTTGAGAAATTTTAGTTACACGCATTCTAAATATTTGTACACACACACACATCCACTCAAATTGAAAATTTTAGCAAAACTGTAAGTATGGCTAGTTATTCTGTGTGTAATATGTGCGTATAGTTACAAATTTTATAAGTATTACCCCATATTATATCCTCAGAATTATGTATATAATGATTTATTTCGTATTCATCTATTTCCAATAATAGCTCTTTCTTTATACAACCGGGACTCTCAGGATTACTTGAGGATGATAATTGGTATAATAACACCGGACAAACGTTAACTATATCGTTCTGATTGAGGGAATAATCAATATATCCATTATCAATATGCTCTGAGGTATTCGTTTGTATGCAGCCTGCCGAGTTGTTTGTACAAATTGCAGAAATTTCTTTGTTGTCATGATGATGATGATGATTATGCACTTGGGGGCTATGAGGCTTAATATAATGTACCAATTTTGAATCAGCGATGCACTAAAAAAATATATATATACATACATATACATACATAGATAACATAACTACTTTCAGCATGTATTATATTTTTTGGATAGCATAAATCATAAAGTGCATGCATCAGTGCGAATCTTTTCTGCTTTGAAAATTAAAATAAAAATGTAATATTTGTGCTACGTATTGTCAAATGGGTTTCAATTATAGTTTCAAAATATACCGTTCTTGATCAAATGAAGAAAGCTAATTTCTTTTCTAGAAAAGAGTGCAACATTTTTTACACATTTTAACAGAAAATGTTTTTGAGAAAAGAAGACAGTTGCACATACGCATATACATATTTACGTAACATGAATTTACATAAGTACATAATTCTTCTACTAGACTTCATTTATATATTTTCTGCACGTGTATTCGCGTATGAGAGCCGAATTTACCTACATACTTTTCTAAAAATAAATTATGTTGTAAGTATCGAAAGCCTTTGATGTTGTCTTGCTTTTAAATTTAATTTTCAGCAATTTTCGACAACACAGTAATAAAAAAGTACTGTTAATAAATCTTTAGATTTTAATAATAGTTTAACAAGTTTTTGTGCAATTTTGAAAAGTACCTTTTGAATTTGAAAGAAAATCATTTTTCATAATTATCACGTAAATGTTTTTTTTAATTGAATTCAGCGTTTTTATTTGTAATTTATAGGATTTTCTTTTATAATTTGTAGGTTTATTTATTTGCATGAAGGCATTGGATGTTGACTTTTTATAGTTTATGGGCGAATTACGGCATTGTATTGAAATTTCGATATCGAGTGCGATGTTATAAAATATTGGTTTAGATGTTATAAAATATTGGATGATATCTATATTTTTACCAATAGTAAATTGGCCATCTCAGCTACTAATGGTATATAACCATCGCTGTCGAATACCGGTACACTGGAATTTTCCTGCTCACCTCATTGCGTATGGAGTTACGAAATTGAGTTTCTGATTCAATGAAAATCGTATAAACTTAGTAAACAGCAGGTGAAAAAGCAAGGCTGATTGCACACAATCCACTGCCCGCGTGAACTCGTAACTGCTTTTATAGAGCCTACTACAAAGGAGATCATGTAAGAGGTTCCCTACCCCAGTGTATCATAGATCCACGGATTTAAGTGGATTTTGTCACAAAATCTAAGAATATACTTACGGGTACTCGGTACCGTTATAAATAGGAAAAAGGTTGTTTGACTGTTCATGTTGTTTTTTATGTTATTTTGTTTAATAAAACATTCAAAGAATATCTATATCAAGTATATGAAAGAACCTTTTTGAAATTTTTTTTTTATTACCTATTGTCAAATATGAGAACACACATGATGTAAAAAGAAATAAGAAATCAGTGCTACGGTAGACGTAAAATTGTTTGCTCAACGTTTTTTGCCTATACCTTTGTGTATGTATATGTGGACGTTATTAGTAATTATGCTTTGAATTCAGTAAAACACGATTGTTTAGAGATGTACATATAAAGTTTCCAAAATTACTTTAAAAATAACAGGGAAATGTTTAAGAGAACGTAATTAATTATTTCAAAACAACTAAAACAACAAAAAAATTTATAAGAAATATGTTTCAAGCCTCGTTGGCAATTATCTTTTAAGTACAATAATATTTGTAAATAACAATCGTTTTCATGGATAGCTATAATTTTCATATAGTGGTACATATTATGCACAACTAATAAATATTTATATATCTACATATACATATGTACCAATTTTCGAATACATTTTTTAAACTTACGGTTTCATTCTCATTGATATTATTACGCTTATACACATCTGGGTTTAATAGTTGAATCAATCCCAATTTATTTAACATTCGTTGGAAATCTTGAACTTGTATTGTTTCATTGCTGCTACCATATTCTTTGAATATGCGCTTTAAGAATACTTCTGTAATTTCGGGTTTTATATGATCATCATTTCCATGGCCATTTGAATGTCTTTTTGTTCTTCTACGTCGGCGGTTGTCGCTGCTAGATGTGGCATAAGCAACGGTGGTTTCTGTTGCCTGAGTTTTGGATGAAACGGCAGAGGACAAATCATTTGTTTTGTAAACAACAGCGTTCAATTGTGGGCTGAGAGTTTGAGCAGAAAGTAATGTTTCAACATGTTGTTGGCATGGCAAATGATCTGCACATAATAGACACACCACGCAAACAGCCATTATATGACGAGCCATAATGCATGCTTTTAATTCTCAAGCAATTTTATTTCAATTAAACGATCGCAGGAACTTTACTTCTTATTTTAAGCAATTTATTTTATATTTCTTTAGTTTACTTGCAGTTTATTTATTAGCAATTATTTTTGTTGTGTTTGAATAAAGAAGTCTGATGGTTACATACAAATGAACTTCATATCATATATGTGAAAATACAATCTGTAACAAAAATTAAAAAAATTATAATTAAAGAAATTTTGTTACACACATAGGTACATACACAATTCATATGCACATTTATGTACATACATATGTGCTTACGTATGAAATTTTAAAATTACTACATCCATATAAAGAAATACATATAAGCAACTAAAAAATAATGAATATTGAAAACCCACATTCAACAACTAGTTATAAACCTAGAATTTATAACATAAAAGGATTGTGTTAAGAGTTTCCGGTTTAACGACAATGCGGAATAAATAAGATAGCAATAAAAGCTGCTGTCATTGCTTTACATTTAATATTTACATTAGATATGAGAACGTGGTTAACTTTTCACTTACTGTTATAAAGAATCTCGTTAATTTTTACTGGCAGAACATTAAGGAAAATAATATGTAAACACCACCCTAAAAGAAACTCATACATTCTAGTTGTAAATCTACATATGTTTATATGTATATCATTGTGTATAATCGCGTTATAAACTTAGTACGAATTTATTTTTCAGAACCGAAAATAAACGCTTCTTCCAACAATTATAAGTGTATCACGTGACCGACTCTCATTTCTACATAATATACATGTTCATTTACATACCCTTCTATCATTTTCTAATAAGTACATGCAAAACAACAAGCGTTGCCGATATACTCAAATATGGATATTGTATTAAAATTTGCAATCAAATTAATTTGAAAAAAATGTGACAGGTGACATTACGAGAAATATACGTATCCATTAAGCAGTTGCGTGATTAACAGCGCAACTTTAACTCGTACAAAATTAAAAAAAAAATTATGGAATTCGAATACGATAATATATATTATATTATTATTATAGTTTTATTACATTATCAACTCAACTTCGCCATGTTCTACAAATTTAAATTTACATCAACGACTGTACAACTTGCTGAAAATCACTATTTATCACTGCAGCGTAACTTTTCTTGGTACTTATTATTTTAATATGTACATATTAATATAGTAAGTTTCTTCATCTTTCATTCACGTCAGTGAACCAGATTAGTTTTAATCAGTTTGAGAAATTCGGGACATTTATCGGTTCATAATGTCAGTTCTGGACGACCCTCTTTAATTTTCAAAAGTCGAAGGAGAAAGACAATGAAGTATTAAATATTTCTCTGTATTCAGATACGTCAAATATTAAACAGTAATGGAAATCTTTTTAAATCACCTAGCTAACTCTTTATTAGGTCAAAGAGTTTCCAATAATATTGGATTTTATGACACTATCTATTAGTTAGGTATAAAATTGTTTTACTTAATAAACTCGCATCTGAAACAAAATATTTTCCATTAGTACATATTTATATAGTGGTTACGTTTTTTGACCAAATATGTGAGTGTGCAGGTGCCTTAAAGCCTTTTGAAAATTAGGTGATCAAAATTTTTTAAAACATTACTTAAGACAATATCTGCATTTGCAACAAAAATTTAATTGTAAAATATTCTTTTGTGTTGTATATAATTGTGTGGTAGAAAGATTTTCAGTGCCACTAAATAAATAACACTTTTCTTCTATCTGAGCTTTATTCTATTTGCGCTTTATTCTATTGTGAAGATATTTTAATTTAATTTATAAACTTATTCGACCTTATATTTAATTAATTTATTAGGTTTATTTGATTATTTTATTTTTTATGTACAAATTATGTCTTTATTTCAATATTTCGCTACTTCTTTGTGTAGCTTCTTCAGGGAAATGTAATTTAATATTAAATGTTTTTCTTTTTTCAATTTAACATATACAAACAAAAGTTATTTTTTGGGTTTTAGTTTTTATAATTTTCAAATAATTTTTGTTTGTATATGTTAAATTGAAAAAAGAAAAACATTTAATATTAAATTACATATCCCTGAAGAAGCTACACAAAGAAGTAGCGAAATATTGTAATATTGGAATAAAGACATAATTTTTATATAAAAAATAAACAATAATAGACCTTTTGCTCAAAAAAACCTAATAAATTAATATTTTAATTTAAAAATATTTGTTCTTTTTGTCTAGTTTTTTAACTTTTTTTTTTCTTTTAATAATTAATAGATTTGTTTGAGTTTTGAGGTTATTTTATATTAATATTCGATATTTCGCTAAACTTCGGTTAGAAAATAATTTTCTGAAGAAGTTAACCGAAGGTTAGCGAAATATCGAATAATATAAAATAACCTCAAAACTCAAACAAATTTATTAATTATTAAAAATATTTGGTAATAAGACCGTTATTATGAAGAGCCAACTGATTATAAAGGAATATATGCTGAATTATAATATCATTATCCATTCTAGAGAATTAATTCATTAGATTGATAATGGCGTTTATCAACTAAAGTATTTTTGTTATATTATTATTTGTAAAAGACAAATTAGAAAAAAAAATTATTTTCGATTTGAATGACAGTGGAAAGATTTTTCAGTTGATTATAGTTTGTGTAAAGAACTATTTGTTTGTTTTTTCTAGTCATTGGATATTTCGATAGGCTTTTTTCCTTATACATACATACGTATTTACAAAAAAAAATTTTATTTTATAAGGTTTAAAATTTATACAACTTTTTAGTTATTACTTTAATTATTTAATTTATTTATTTAACCGAGCCCTTATAGGTCGTATAGGATTAAAAGTATACAAAAGAAAAATGTACAAAATAATCAAAATTCAAGGATTCTTAATGATTAAAAAAAAACATTATTATATTATATTATTTTAAACTCTAGATTACTTCGACTTGGGCTTTCAAGGTCTGAAATTCGATCTAATGTAAATTAAAACTATTATATGAAATTTATTTGTTGGGTGGTTAAACAATGTCTATATGCATTTCATTGGTGCTTTTACCAAATCATCTGTAGACTTCAGCCACAGTTCGTTGGGCTTTGGTTTTTATAATTTTCATAACTACTAATGTGATTTTTAAAATCATGTGAGTTTTCTTATAAATTCTCACATGGTTTATAAAAGTCTTTTCATAAGATGAGAGGTTTGAAACAATTCAAAACTGTGGTTGAAGCACATATATATTGCTTAACCATCCAACAAATACATTTCGTATTATAGGTTTTATATTTAAATTTTAAAACGTTAAGCAAAAATAATTAAACAACTGCTTAGCTTGAATCTAGTCAGCATAAATCACATGAAAATGTAATTAGAAACAAATCTTTATTTTTTATTATATAATTCCACATACCACGCGCTGGTAGAAATAGTTGCTAGAGCAAATTTTTGTTTCTATTATTAATTTAAATTTCATCCGTTTATGATATTAAATATATTTCCAACAATAAACCACTATTAGTTTATATTACACATGTACATATCGTTCATCCTAATTGGAAAGGCCCAATTTTTACGATATTGATTCAAAATATTATGATTTCATCAGCAAATGATAATTACAGTTTAGTTACAGTTACGTTTTTACATTCTCCTGTAGAGTTAGAATTATTTGATTTAGGGTCTTTCTATTTGAGATCAACGACATGTATGTATTTACGCTTAGTAATCACATACTCAATAATTTGAAGTTTTTTTTTAATATGTACATACAACTGTACACATATATGTTATTGAATTTTTTTATCTTCTTAATGTACACAGATATTTACACATGTACACAAACCTATGCACATACATTATTTATATTAATTGACATATTAAAAAACGTTTCTATATGCTTGAGAACTAGCACTGCAAGAAAATTGTTAACCCTTCAAATATTAATACTCAAAGCAAAAAGGCAAAAATTATTGATAAAACTTGCAAAATGCTTGTTAACATTTTGAAGGTAAGTTTTATTTGTTTTTCTTTTTTATCGGAAATAAACTTAAATGCCAATACTAAATTTTAGTTAATAAACTGTATTCACACGCGATTCTAATTTTACAATAAACAATTACGCAGGATATCGACACACATTCTAAATTATTGCACGAAAATAATTCAGTAAGTTTGATTGTTTACTCAAATAAGTTCACCACTTTCAAACACCCAACCAACAAAACCCCATCCAAAAGACTGAATAAATAATGATAAAAAATATCTACCTACCCAGAAATAAAAAATAATATTATACACAATTACATGTTTATGCAAGTATAAATATGCAAATAACTAAAATACTCTCGATGATATGATACAAAGCCGTTATTTTCGAAAATGGAATTAAGTTGTTTTAATACATTTTGTTAATATACTTTTTTTTCTCAAATTAACATACAAAACTTTTCAAGGGCAAGACAAAGTGTGATTGGCAGACAACGCTTGCACAAAGTAAAGTACATATTAGTATTTTCTACACGTAAACAGTCAACAAGTTACGACGCGGTGCACACAGGCTTGATTAATAGGTTTTTTTATATATTGTTCTTGATTGCGTACCAAATTATATTTTGACCCCAATTGTACTAAAAGGATGTACACAAATGCTTAAACTCCCGATGATATGTTATAAACTTCAGTTTTGAACTGACCATATCTTTTAATTTTTATTACATAATGCACTTAAGAGTAAGAACCTTTGCCAAAATATGTCATATATGGCAGATTTTGGCAAAATTTCTTACTTAGGTGGCCTATGGGCTAGGTTTTCACGAAACCTATATAAATATATACATATATATATATATATATATATATATATATATATATATATATATATCACACAGTACAATTCCAGAAACGGACTGCATTCCGCAGTTTGGCTCTACAGAAAACGAAAAAATAAACTTGAAATTAAACGATTTTTCCCGCAATTGTTAGTTGCTTGAAACTACATGCTATCAGTAAATGAATTAGTTTTCATTATATCTTGGAGCATAATTTTAAATATTTCTATTATTCCTTCAAAAAAAAAAAAATTTAAGAAACCAAACTACATTACAATAATTTTTTGTGTGAATGCTTTTTCGGTCCCTCGATAATATTTCATATATATGCACGTAATACTATTTTCATTAAACTAATAAATAACGTTAACAATAAAATATTTCCACTGCATTTGGGATACTATGCCGGTTTTTGCTTTGTTAAGTAATTGTGGTGAGAGCACATTAGCCTTGTAACTTGATAACATTGCCAAATTAAGAAAAAACATATTATAAGATTTTTTTTAACTCAAAGACCACTACAAATTTTTACGAAATGGAAAAACGTAAACGACCCCATTCCGAACAGTTAAAACATCCCTTTTTTTACAAACGCATTTATGTATTCATTATAAAGAGGTATTTTGCTTGTTCCAAAAACTAAATTTTTATTATGCGACATATAAAAAGCAAAATTCATCATTCATTTTATTGAAAAGATGCAAAATAAATAAATCTGATCACATGTATCCAAAATTAAAAAAATTTATTAAAAATCAATTTAAGCAATAGCCAAAAATTTTTTGTCTTTCTATTCTATGTATTCATTACTTTTAATTAAATCTAATTTATAATAAAAATATATCACAAGCTTCGCAAAAATTACTTTCTTTCCTAAAATAACAAATTGAACTAAGTAAGCGTTTATAATAACTTGATCTGCAAATTGGTCAGAGCTTGCTTGTTATGAGAGTCTTTAATTGGTCAAGTGTACATTTTGTCCTCTTTTCAAAAAATGATTGTGAGTATATTATGTATATATGTATCTATCTACATGTGTATATATGAATGTATAGGGCTCAAGCATTTTAAAGTTTTTTAGTCATGAATTGTAATCATTCATACAATCGATCAAACAAAAGTTTATTGGTTCTTCATTTTTTAATATGCAAATCACGTACATAATTGTTTGAAATTATATTACAAAAAAACGTATTTTTGGGCAAACCCATTATAATTAACAACAACGTATCATCTTCCATAGCAATAAAAATACTTGATAAAAACACATTCGTAAGTAAAGATAGATATAAATTGTCGCTTTAATTTATCATTTGATTTTATTTTTATTTAGTTATAGTCTTATGGTATTTGGGGAATATATTGGACTTAAATCAGTATAATGAGGGAATTTTTAAAACCATGTAACAATCGGAACAAACAAGTATAAATTTTTTTCTGGAAAAGAAAAAATACAGTAAATAACTTTTTTTTCTGGCCGAAATGGCTGACAATTAATATGTAATAAATAAAAGTTTACCGCAACGGTCTCTGCTATATACATACATATGTATGTATATACGGATACGAATATTCTGAAATACGAATGCGGATACGAATACTAAAATTTATAACCATTAAATTACGGTAATATTTTCGTCTACAAAATGAAAATTTTGTAAAAAGAAATATATGGAAAACGATTGACCCAAAGGGCATGCCTCCAACTTATGTTGAGTAACATAACTTCCAATAATAATGGATTCTAAGATACTGTTTATTAGTAATCTGTGCAACTGTGTCAATAAACTCTTATCTGAATTAATATATATATATATATATATATATATATATATATATATATATATATATTTCTTTATTTTGTAGTGGTTACGCTTTTTTAGGCACATGTTTTCCAAGAGGACCGTACTTCAAAACATACTAACATTCAGACATGTAGAATGGGAAAGCTTCATAGGACTTCGAAACATGGAAATCTGATGGAAGATTGATTTTTTCACAACCTTCTGATTTTTCAACATTTAATATTTTTCTAGTGGAAAGTTCTGTTCGCGTATATGAAAGTAAATAAAAAGTTCCTAAAATTGTATAGCATAGTAACTCACATTTCTGTATAAAATGGATGTCAATACTCTATAATAAATGCATATATTTTTTAATTTTTTTTAGGAAACTCAACATATGTATACCAAAAAATCTACAGCTATTGTAGACCGACTTGGGTGGAACAGGTTCTTTGGCTCATGTTAAATAAAAACTTATAACCAATTCAATGCAATATAAATGATATTGATCACCAAAAAGTTTAAAGTAATGATTTGTCTTTTCATTATAAAAATAATATAGAATATATTTTTTCGAAAACAACTTTTTTCAATTAATTTTTGATCTGCGACGAAAACATTATTACAAAAATCCCATTTGTTTTAGTCGCAAAGTAGTTCTGAGTCTGCCAACATCTGGTTTCGTTGGGAATTATTTTTTAAGTGCAGCCAGATCACTAATCGTTTATTCTATTTCTAGAGTAAACTCTTCTGAGGAGTTGTCCGTGGTTAACTACAGAAACGGATAAAAATACGGTTTAACAACATCACGTTAATGCACTTACATACATACATATAAAGTTAGGTTTTTAATGAATTCTAAACATTTATTTCTTTTTCGGAAATGTATATCTTAAAACTTGTGTACATTTGCAAACCCAATAATTATGCAATATTCAAAGCCAAATTTGGAAATATCACCACATTACATAAATAATTGGTAATGGAGTCAAATAACCCTGATGCAACATTTTATTTACATGTTGCTTTGGTTTCCAGACCGGTTGGAGAAATTTAATGCATTTACAACACACACTTATCTATTTACATATGTATGTGTGTCGTTTGTACAGGCATACATATAGGTTCTAGGCATAAAAATGCATCGCAGTGATGCAATTTTTTCGTAAATAATATAAGGACGCATCACGGCAAACTATGTTGACGTTGTTTTGTTTATTTAAATTTGTTTCCTCGATTTAAAATCACATGCAAAATTCTACCGATATACTTAAGTCTCGATACTTTTTACTCGATACCACATGGGTGTCCTTACTTTTATTTAACTTGTGGCATCATTCTTTTAAATCATTGTGTGCGGCAAGTGTGTCTGCATTGCATTTTTTTTTTTTTTTTTTGTTTCTCCTTACTTTTATTAATTTCTGGATTGTAAATGTTTTAGGCAAGCCCAAAAGGAAGTTGAAAATACATATGTCCGACTTTAAATTTCGCCTTTGTTAAAAGCACCTATATATTAGGTTAATAAGAATAAAAGGCAAGCGACTTAGCCGCCGCCAAAAGTCTTCATTCACCTGGGGTGGCTGACATATGTACTTCTACTATCTCTTCTGAAATATAAAATTTTATTAGCGCATACGTGGAAAATTACTAAATTGCCAACATTGATGATGCCTTGAATAGAATCAAAACATATATGGATATGCTAAAAATTTATTTTTAACTTTTTATACACATTGAACATTGTTGTAGAATTTGACATAATTATGACTACAACATTCCACACGCAGTATGCAGACGTAATTCTAAAAGCTTACCGTATTTCAGTTTATATAAATATCCCACTTTACACCATTAATTTTTATTCCATTAAAAATATTTCCGTAAAAAATCAGGAATCAATTATATATTAACAATGTATAAAAAACGTTTCTCAGCTGGTGCCTTTTCACTATTATATTTCCGTCATACACCAAATATACACAATGTATGTGTAAACATATCAGTATTTAATAGCGAGCGGTTCTAAATTATATTGCATTGTTTTATTAAATTGATGTTAAGATGATACATTCAATCGGTGACACAGTAATAACAAAATATTTAGATGCTTTAGTTAAAAATACATATTTTTCATTGTTTAACCTATATTTTCACCGCAATACGGATTAACACACACTCGGATAAAATATGTACTGCCTCTTGATTAGGAATGCAATTCACAACATGAGGTTAACGAAAAAATCAGTGTTGATAATCGGAAAACTAGAAAACAATTCTACGTGTTTACATGATGTGTTTTCATATCGAACTCCACTAATCCATATTCAACTGGTATGAAGCATGCACGCGACACGACAATTGCTAAACTCAGGTGATAACCCAAAATTCATATATGCCACACTATCATAACGATAATATGCACAAAGTGGCGTCACTATGCCGGATAATGTCAACTTGTTGAGTCGACACGCCTTGGTCCATTTGACAGACGGAGATATTTTACACAAACAAAATACATATCAAGGCGAATCCACTACAATATTTTCTGCAGGGTTGCAAACTGAGTTCACTTAGTAGTCGATTCGCCTTGTGCGAACGTTGTTTGCAATTGTGCATGTGTGCAGTATTTCAATGTTTTTTTTTTTGTTATATTTGACGGGGACCATGACCCTACACAAGCAACACTGGTTTATTCGGCCGCCTTATAATGCCATGGTCTGTTTTCTATATAAATGGTACAATATATTGTACCATGATCTATATGTTTTACTATTATATATTAGGTGGTCTCGATACATTAATAATGCGCTGTTTTAATTGTTGCGGCTACCTAGAAGATTATTGCACAGTCCAACATTTAAACTCTTGACAGTATGGCGAAAATTTCAACGATCAGAAAAATTTAAAAAATCACTTATACCTATGAATTGCTTGTTATTCAGCTATTTGTTAACGTAAAAAGCATGGCATTTTTTAGGGTCATGTCTTTTGAAATGGAAAGGGCAGAGATGAATAGAATATTCAATCTGCTTAGGAACACTTTACACATAAAAAGTTCTCTACCCGTGTGTACTGGACAGCTCACAAGTAATGAATAAAGAATCAAAATTGATTTTATAATTTTTTCCATTGTGCGAAAAACTTTTAAAAGATTTAATACATATATTAACAGTGCAAAATCATCACACTTGTCAAACTACAAATATTGAATTATAAGTAAATACCAATTATATATGTATTCAAGTATTAAATATGAGAGAAACCCTTTAATTCAATGGTGACGTGGTTTTAGCGCTTTCATGTCTTATAGCGTTAATTAACTCATAATTGACCAAGAATACAAACCTCAAACCAGATATCTAAAAGAAATAAATTTTAAACTATAACCAAACATATCATAGGTACAACAACTAACCTCTACGACACAGTTATTAGCCAATCTAGTCTTGTTGCCACTCAATAAAGGAACGCCATCGATAAATATTGGTCTTTTACCTTCATTCGCTATAAAGAAATCGCCATTACTACGTAATTTTATGGTTCCTTGCTTTCTTGATATCTTAGTAGCTGGACCCTCCAGTGACAAATCGACATCAACAACACAATCTTTTGCATCGCGACCAAATGATATTTCCTTTGATCGCATAAGATATCTTACTAAACGACCTCTCAAAACGGCCAACGTTTGACCGTCAAATTCTGGCGCTATGCCAACTCCAGTCATTGAATCGACTAAAACATTCCAGCGGCTAAGTTCATTTTCCAATAAACGAATTTCCCTTTTATTTTGCCTATCGGTCAAAGCCAATTCAATTTCCAGTGCTTCATCCCTTTGATCATTTAACTCGGCGTCTAATATCAAATCCTCAGCATCTGAAAAGTTCAGTGGTTGGTCACTAATATGGAGCGGTTTAACCACTTGATCAATTAATAAATGATATTGTTTCATCATTTGCCAATGATTTTGTAACGATTTTGCTGTTCGAGAGCTATAAAATATTGAAGCATTCTTTTCCAACAACTCTTGAAATTGTTCAATTTTTGGATTATCAGTCTGAATAGTTTATAAACAGTTACAATGAAAATACTGCAATATAAAATAAATATTTCATAGACTTACCGATTTTATATTGCATAACAATTCTTCTTCTTGAATGCTAAAGAGAGCCCTTCTTTGAACAGATTCTACCAATTCTGGGTGAAGATTACGCATTGCAGCAACAGCTATTCGCGAAATAGCAGGCTCGTACAACAGTGAGAACCATCGTGCTTGTAATTCGGACAGTGTAAATTTACACGAAAATTTTGTTCCCCTATGGACCATACGCAAGTCATTAGTTTGTAAAATACCTGTTATTAAAGCCAAGTCATCTATAGGCTTCCAACGGCCCAAATCTTTTGTAGTTATTTGACCGGGTGGACGTCCACCTTTACGAGCCTTTTTCTGTTGCGATCGCGCAACACGTTTTCTGTCACTCGACATAAAACTTGATGGTCTATCCATACTTAATACATTATGTGGTGTAATCGGACACGCACTAGCTTGAGAAACTGTGGACAACGGCGGTGGTGCACTAGATACTATAGTTTTTGAATCAACATTTAATTTATCGCTATTTGTAACCAAATCTGAAGTTGTTGCCAATGCGACTGACGCTGCTGGTGTTTGCTGCAATATTGGCACTTGTGGCTGTGGTTGAACTGGAGTTATGTATGTCTGTGAAGTAGTGCGTAAACGCCCTCCTCTGGAAGGATCACTCCGAGATTGTAAATTTATGCTATATTCCACAATTTCGTCATCAAATCTTTTACGCTTTATTGAACGCGATGAACTATCAATATAAACATATAAACAACATATATATGTATGTATGTACGTAAATATTGTGGTAATTTCCGTACCACAAAACGCAAACTTACCTTCTACGCTTTTGGTCGATTTGCAATTCAATTGGAAGATTTTGATTAGTGGTTAAGCTAGGTACGTCGTTTATATTTTCAGCAACAGTCGTCGTAGTAGCCATTTCATCAATGTTTGAAAATTTTCGCAGCCTTCTTAAATTAAAATTATTTTTTACCACTAACAAACAAAATATTCAAGAAGTCTTCCCAAATTACAGTGTTGCATTTTTTTTAACTTAATCTCAAGGCAGACTAATACCGCGTTCACATAACAATATGAAGCATTTGTTTTGCTCTTCCAATTACGTTTGTGATTCGTACGGTCGCACGATAGATCCTAACCTCATATTGAAAATTACGTTTATAAATTTTATATAATTTTTATACCAATATAGGCAAGCAATTGTGTCAACACATGGTACACTTAAAACTTTACCTTTTTAGATCAATTTCGTTCATAAATTTTATATAATTTCAATACTAATATAGGCTTTTGTGTTGATATTAGTAATAGTGTTTGTTTCTAACGCAGCACTTGCACTTGGAGCTGTTGGGGGATTTTGACAATTTTACCAAACTCAACAGTTATATTATACTGCTGAATTCGATATTCCAGTGAGGACCACAGAAACACTTACTTCCACATATATCGCAAAATAATTGCTCAAGATTATGTTCTGGAAACCTTATTGAACATAAATTGATATGTATATGCTGCCACTGTTATCCCACCATGTAATAAAAAATTCACTACTTTTTCCCTAAGGGCTCTTATTACATAACCGATTAGGTGGCATCATTTAGTCAAATACGTTGACAACAAATTCCATCGGTGGAATAAGAGGCAACATTGCGTGTAATATTTTCTCTGTTTATATCATAGTGATATTTAAATATAAGATAAAATCTATACATAATGCACAGTATTATGGGCCAAAATTATTAAAACTGAACAACGAATTGCTTCCAGTTTGATAAAGAAGTTTTATAAAAAAATGAGGTAAGTTCCTTAGTATTCCTATGAATTGATGATGCATATGATGACAAATCGATATATACACATATTTTTCACACTACATACATTCATACACATGTATGCATTAACACGAAAATGTATGCAGCTTGATTCAATCCGAGGATAGCTCTCAGTCTGATGGCAAAATGGATATCTCTGAAACTACTTCTGTAGATTCCGGGGGTGCTTCTTTAAATGACAATACAGAACAAATAGTGGGAGAAAATCTTCGCACCTCCGCAGTAGAAAAAAATACAATGTACTTTAAGAAATATCAAAAAATTTTGGGGGATAATATAAACACCAATTTGACCACATTAGAATTGTATAATGACAACGAAGTTATGAATTTTGAGTCACCAGAGGAATCACAAATACAACAGCAAAGGCGAAGCAACATATCTCGCACATTAGCCGATAATCATCCCTTGATGCGGTCCCCCACTTGTACTGATTCCGATTCTGAGTTGGATAACGCATTTCAATATCATCATCAATGTAAAAAAGCTGCGGGCCTAGAAGTTGCTATTGATGATGAAAACAAAAAAAACTATCCGGATGTGGTACCAAATCGCGAGCGTCTATGTACACAATTACCTCAAACACTGGAGCAAGGGGAACAAGATGTAAATATATTGAATTCGAAAAATATATTCTTCGAGAAGAAATCAATTTCTGAATTTGCGAAACATCAAATACCATATAGCTTGAAGCCAAATGCTTTAAAGTGTAACAACTATAGAGCAAGTAGTCCAGACTTGTTGAGTAGTGGTTCAGAAATAAATATTTCCCAATATCAAGCTACTCTTGATACTAACTACCAAACAGTAGCTCTTATGCCAAAGAATGATCAGAACGAGGGCGCACAAAATAAACATCTAAAAAATGCCAAAAAGGCCGAAGATATTTCTTCTTTAGATTCTATATCTAACCGAAGTTTTGATGGCGATGAGGAACATAATTTGGCGTCCTTAAGCCCATCGAGCTCTTTAATAGATGGTATAGATGAAGACGAAGATAACGAAGAAGATGATGTTAATTGTGAATGTCCTGATTTGTTACCAGACGACGATGTTGATTACGAACATCAGCCTTGTCATATTGCTGGTCTTACTACGCCAATAGTAGGCAGAACGACAGATATCCCCAGCAGGATAAATTCAGATAATCAAAGACTACCACAATATTCTGCTGCGGAGGAACGTCGCGATTCACGCAACTGGCAAAAAATTACTTTACCTGATGGTCGAACTCGCGACATAGACATGCGTGTTATTGAACCATATAAACGTGTCTTATCACATGGGGGCTATCTGAAGGCCGGCGGTCATAATGCTATTGTTATTTTTTGTGCCTGCCACTTACCCGATCGTTCTCGTACCGACTATAGTTACGTAATGGATAATCTCTTTCTCTATGTCGTAAAAACTTTGGAACAATTGGTAACAGATGATTACGTTTTGATATATTTGCATGGTGGTTCGAGTAGACGTAATATGCCACCTTTCCCATGGCTTAAGAAGTGAGCAAATATATTTTTCAATATATATTTATATATTCATAATTTCAGAAACACAATCTTAAGTTTTAAAATAATATATTTTACAGATGTTATCAACTTTTGGATCGCCGATTAAGGAAAAGCTTAAAAAATATGTATCTTGTGCATCCAACGTTTTGGGTTAAATCTATAATATGGATGACCAGACCTTTTGTTAGGTTAGCTGATTTCCTATTTGATATTTTCTTTTTATTTCTAAGAAAAATTTTTGTTATTGCAGTACTAAATTTTGGCGCAAATTGGTTTATGTGAAATCTTTAGATGAACTCTCACAGTATGTTACAGCTCTAGAAAAAGCTGCCATACCAGAAAAAGTTAAGCAATACGATTCTAAAAAACACTAAATGTATTATTAAACATAATTTATACACACATATACATACATACCAACATGTTATATCATTTTACCTAGAATACTCATTTACTACGTTTTCTTACTTTCTTTTTATCTATAATTTGTGATATTTTTACTTTTTTCTATATACATACATATATCATAAAATCATAGATATTATCTATGGAAATTTTGATCTCTATACCTACTTAAATATTTATAAAATAACAAAAATTTTTTCCATTTTATTGGACCGGTTAATATTTATCTATGTGTCCTTTAAAATAAATATCAATCAAACACATGCATTTGATAATTAATTTGGAATGATTTGAAATTAAAACATTTGTCAAATTTCAAGCACTTGATGATTAAAATTAAATGCAAAACATCAAAAAGTTAATTTATGTCATTTTAGTTTATTCTCTCCGAATGTAAATAAAAGAAAAACATTTATTTATAGTTTGCTTGTTTTAAACTTCTTGTGTTTTTTTTTTACTACTAAGCATAAAATAGATAAATATATATAGTACCAAATTCAAACTTATCACATGGTTACTTAGTCAATAATTTTATAATTTATTCCAAAACACTGGATTTCAGAACATCATTATGAATAATAAATAAATTGGTAAAATATATGTACCAGAAAATCAGTAGTCAAATTAATGCAAATATCACAAAATTTGTACATGTTGCACTTGAGCATTGTTACCATATTTTTAGGCTTTCGAATCTAACTACTACATATCATATTATAAAACTGTTCAGTTATTCTATACAAGAAATGCTTTAAAGTTGTCATACAAATAACAAACAAAATAAAACAGCTCTTTTTTCTAATTGAGTTACAGAATAATGTTACTAATTTGGTTAAAGATCCCGAAATTATTACTACGGCTGGAAAATGGACTCGAGAGTTTGTAACGTTTTCTAAAGCCTTCGAGACGATTCAATAACCAATAATAATTAAGAATTACGTACCTATTCTGATATCCGAATTTCCCCGTTTTCGCATTTTCTTGTTAATCTCGCTTCTTCTACTTATTATTATTTTTAATATTTTTTTTGTGTGAATTTAAAATCAGGCATATGACAAAAAACGATTTAGGCAGGGATAGTCGTTTTGTCTATAATTTTCAAATTAATTTTTTATATGCATTCAATAAAATGCATATAAAAAATGATCAGTCGATTTGAACCACAGTATCATTTATAATAAGAGTTTCATTTATAATATGTCGAATAGTGAGTCAAAATAATAATCTTATACAAATATCTGAAAGGCCTCAAGCGAATAAGGTCTATCTATTTTAACGCTCTTAAGACCCAGTATTGTATGTTTACACGCTGACGTGTTTGTAACTGTCATCTGTTCTATGGGTGTTATAAGTAGTCAGGGTCTGGCAATGAAAGTGCAGTGTGATGTCAGATGGACGGACCACATTTTTCAAGTCCCCAAAGAAGCATTCAAGTACTTCGGCTTAAGAGATACTTCACCCCTCTAATCTTATTATTTATACCACTTTCTTCCGGTAGAAAATTTTTAAGTTATTCGACTGTGTACAAGAGAGGAAGAACAAACTCATCGGAGACAAACAGTAGGTTAGCCAACTCTATTGACTCACTTTAATAATGTCGTGCTCTAATTCTTTTTACATGCATTTATGTGCCAACGACTCGCACTACACATTACTAAAAGAATATATTCGTTAGGAAAATAGTACGTATGTGGAAAAAACTACCTGCGGATGTCTTCTCCACTACTTGCATTAAATAAAGAAAGCCTTATGCCTAGTCCCGTTGCAACGCACTGCATATGTAGGGGTCACCCCTACAAGCATTTCATATCGGATAAAATAGATTTTTATAATATTTTTCTATTACATAATTATGATTTTGATATTTATTTCAAAAAAATAATTATTTGTTATTGTAAAGTTGCTAATATTTAAAGAATATTACAAAAGCAACAACTATTTGAAATTTATTAAGCTAACGTTAAGGTAACTAAAAGCCGTAAACTGAAAAAATGCTAAATTCTTTGTATCAATCTAACCTACCCTATACTTTCCTAAGGAATCATAATAGCATTCTATATTTAGGGTCTTCAAATTCATCCTCAACTAATTCTATACTTTGTGGTTCAATTATCTATGAATTATAACATTGAAAAACTTAGCTTTAAGAAGTGTATATTACCGCATGTAGAAAGAACATAGATTTTGAACTTACGAATTTCGTCCGTTTTGTTTGGAGAACATTTAGAAAAGCACACATTTACATATATAATCACTTTTATTTCAAATCTAAAAATTGTTTAAATAAACAGTGGCATAGATCTACACAGTACCAGTCAGAATTGCAGGTACTCAAAATTTCCAATTTGTTAAAAATCTGACTAGCTTTAAATATTTAAAACCTGTAAATCTGCTTAGTACTGAAGTATAGTAAATAATTAATAATGAAGACGTAATAAAGAAAATATATAAATGAACTCAAAATGTAAACATATAAATCATATATTTGTACCTGACTTTTGGAATTTCTCTTAAATCTGCAATCCGTTAATCACAAAGGTATATATGCCGGTAAAGCACCTAGTTTGGGACGACTTTTAAGACCTTTTTCTGTATTTCCTACGGAGCATTCAGTAACATCAATGCTGTTTATATTATCTTCATTAACGTGTTTATCTTTTGTGTCAGCTGTATTTTCCATGGGTATTGTGAGTGAATCAATAAAATATCTCCTAGATGATTCACTTTCAGTGCAATCCGTGGACCCACTAGTTAAAGACAGCGTAGACTTTGTTTCATTATTACTTTTTGGTTTTCCTGAATTTATCAGGATTTGCGGTTCTTTACGTTTTTTTGCATTGCAATAAATGCAATTTTTAGTGTTACATATGTTATTTCGCTCAATTTCAGGACATGTGAACTCATGGCGTTTGTTACACTTCGGATATTTAAAAGGTGAAACAAAAACTTATTAGTGGAAAAACAATAAAAAATATAGTAAAATCTTAATTTTTCAAGTTATATACCTATATGATTGTGATACAAGTATTAATATTCGTCATTGGATCATGATGACGAATCTTTATGCCATCCATAAATAGCTTTACGCTTAACTGAACATCAGTTTCATAAAAATACATACCTTGTCAGCCATTTGGCAGAATCCTCTCAAAAATTCTGTACAGAGTTCAGCAGAGTTACTTAATTTTTTGTGAAGATACTGGCAATCGTTTCGAACACAAACTCCTTGAAGAAAAAACTTACAAACTGGCATTTTTGACAACGATACATTATGGGACAACAAACAATTTGAACTGTGGCATTCACCGCGTAAAAATCTAAAAAATGTGTTATAGAATCTATTGAATTTAAAGCAAATTTAAAAGAGAACTCACTTGCTACAGATAGCAACCTGCAGTTTGTTATGAACTTTCGAACATTTCCCCCTTTCGAATGCGGCACATTTGCCGATACGTTGGAAAATGGGGCATGGAATATTTGTTTTAGCTAAACGTTTCGTTAGTGTTTGCAAACTTTTTTGTTTGGCATTATGGACGTAAGCGCGAGACAAATGATTTGATGTCCTTATCAAAACATTTTTTGCAGAATTAGTAGAAACATACGTATAGCCACCAATATCAATCCGCTTGCATGCAGAAGTTTTAAAGGAATTATTACTTGTCATACGATTAGGAGAAGCGTATTCACTGTTTGTTGCTCGTGTTAATTTAAATTTATTTGCATCCATAATATATTTATTGCCCCTAACAAATATTGTAAGACCTTGATTTGTATTTGTGTTAAGTTTTTTACTTGCTGCATTTGCCTCTAATGATTTTAATATTCGTGATGGTGTTAATATATTTTTTAACTTTAAGGAGTTTCGGGTTGATTTATAAAGAAGACCATTAATGTTTAGGACTTGTAACTTTCTACTGTTATTTATTGACAAAGATCTATTAGGTGTTGCATTGGAATTTTCACAAAATGATGTTCGTTTCAATGCATATCGGGCAACAAAGGTTGTCCGTCTTATTCTTGGCGTTGGAGGAAGTATTGGTTTTTTCTTATTCAGGCGATTATCTAACTTGTATTTTGTGATACTTGTTATCGAATTATTATATATCATTGCATCAGATTTTTTTATTGTTGGAATAACGGCTACTTTACGTATTAACTTTCGTTTGTTTAGCACTATCAATGGCTGTAAAGGGTACGATGTTTTCATAAGTTGGTCGTTGTTTTTTACTAAAGGTTCACGTATCAAGCGATTTTTGGATTTGCAAATTAATTTACGTGTTTCTGTAGCTACACTTCTTTCCATTAAGGAACATGGTGGAGTGTCAGTATTGTGGCCGATAAATTGTTTTGAATCATTTTCTGGAATAGCGGTTTCTACAATTTCATGCTGCTGTTGTTGTTGTTGTACTTGAAACTTGTACAAAAATTCTGGATTCATATGAATTGTGTTTCTGAAGTTATGAGTTTCCAAAAACAAAGGATTTATGTGAGCATTTTTAGGTATGGAATTTGGCGTTTCCAACGATTGGGTATCTCTTATTGGCATTTGCCCTTTAAAGTTTGGATTAATATAAATCGTTTTATTTGAATGAGTTACTTCTGTATAGTACGACTGCATAACGTTTATTTTAATTTCCAAATAGAATAAAATTCACGAAAAACTAAGGACAATTATCACACAAATGAACATATGACATAATATACTAAAGTTGGCTGCATTTACGAACCGTGCTGTCAGTCACAAATACAAAAAAATCTATAGCCCAATCAATTGATATCGTGGCAATACCGAATCTTATATGATGGTACATAGGCACCATGGCTTATATCATATCATATTTGCTAAAGATATACTTAAGCGCAGTGAAAATAGTTAAATTTTAGCCCTATATTGAATTTTGCTGGATTTCAGTCTAACTCATTTTTCTAAAAACCAACATCGGGATATAATATTCTCTGTGGTATACACTTGTTACATAAGCTATAGCAGAAGTGAATACCACCAACTGGTGCACTAAATCGTTCCAAGAGTACCGTTTGGAACAAATTTTTGGACATAAACAAATATATATATATATATATATATATATATATATATACATAAATATATATATATATATATATATATATATATATATATATAAATATATATATATATATATATATATATATATATACATGTATCAATTCAAAACTTCTTCTTAGCCTTTCACGACAGCTCGTGTGAATTGTGTCATGTATTTTGTAAAACTATGGCAATACTTGCTTTCTTGTTCGTCATTCATTTCTCTTTTCATTTTAATTTTGATCTAGTTGAAAAATCGTTTAAATAATTTCATGCAATTTAATATTTATAATTTCTTACTACAACGAGTGAAAAATAATAATAAATATATAATATTTGATTTAGCTATAATACAAAAGTTCCATACAAGAATAACGTGAATACGATTTGCGAAAACGAGAGCTTAACAAAAATTGTTGCAAAATCTAAAATAGGTGCAGAGAAAAGATATACATCCCAGTAAGTATGTATGTATAAGGATTTTATATTTATTGCTTAATAACGAAATATTCATTAAAAAACAATAGAACAAAGGTTAATAAACTTAAAAAAATTGTTTAGGACTAGGGAATAGTGTGATATCTTGAAATTGAGATGTACAATATGTATCTTGCTGCAAGGTCGCCATATTCAAGAAACTGGTTTAACATACATACATCGTATATAGAAAAATAATTTACAAATTTTAATCGAATGGCACCTTATGGGAGGTGTATTAACTTATAGAATAAGATATACGGCTTGCCGACTCCCAATTAGCTTTCTCCAGTTATGACGGTTTAGCAGCAGTTGAGTAATGGACATGCACACATATTTATGTGTGCATATATATTATATATATATATATATATATATATATATATATACATATATATATGTATATATATATATATATATATATATATATATATATATATACATATATATATGTATATATATATATATATATATATATATGTATATATATATATACATATATATATATATATATATATATATATATATATATATGTATATATATATATATATATATATATATATATATATATATATGTATATATATATATATATATATATATATATATATATATATATATGTATGTATATACAAATGTGCATGCATACTTACAGTAGAATGGTTGCAATGCCGTTGTGTCCACAAAAACCATGCAGTGATTGCAGTGTAAAAAAAAGACGAAAATATTAGGAAAATTCTTATGTATGCTCCGTTGGTTTTTATAAGAAATAAAGAAATGCAAAAGTGTAACAAAGTAATGCGAGTTTGTTAATTTAGAATAGAAGCAAATTAGCAAAGTCGTCCTTTAAGCTTAGTCTTTTCAGAATTCTTAAAGTATTACTAACGTATAAACATAGTAAACGTTGTTGCAAGTTTCATCAAATTCTACGTAGTGATTCACTATGATGCACTGTATTTAATATTTTACTGCAAAGTATTACATTTTATATAAATCTAAAGAGAATGAATTTTATATAAATCTAAAGGAGAAATCAAGGAAAGAAGAAATCGTGTCGTTTTTATTATCCCTCTTTCATCTTTAAACGTCTCGCTTGTAAAAAAATCACGATGTCGATAAATGTTTGTTCTTAGGCCTGCCGTTGAAAATTTTGAAAAAGTTTAATAAAAAGGACGTTTAAACAAACAAAACTTCGTCTGCTTGCTCAACAATTTCTTACTTGCAAATCGAAACACAAAAGCACGAAATCAGCGTTTTCGACTTGATGCTTTTCGCAAAAGTACTTTGTATACTATATGGTCAAGTATGTTTGTTCCAATAAGAAATCTTCAAAAGACATACCTTTCTATTATCAATGAAAGTCTACCGACGATTTGGTGTAAGAACTAATGTAGTACTAGCACATAGACATACTTGGCCACACAGTAAACAAAGAGCTTTTGTATATATAATAAGTTGACTGAGAAAAATCTTATTTTAATAAATTAAATTTGTAAATGGAGTTTTGATAGAGGTATAGAACTTTTATATGGAATAAAACTAGTATTATAATATAAAAATAATATCTTTGATATGACCGCCACGGCAGGGTCGGCTTTAATCTAATCTTTAGGTTCAATTTTCGATAACTTTTTCAAACACATATAGCCGTATATTGGCAACAACGGCGAATGTTATCCTCCAAGTGATTATTAGTTTCGGGTTTATCAGCGTAGATTAGCAACTGCTCATATCAACCCAGGAAATAGCCTACCAGCGTTAAATCGTACTAAGCTGTGTTACGTCTTTCGCCGACTTATTGAAAGCACAGCTCTTGTGCTTATCATGTTTGCTTAAGTGATGAACGAAAATGTCAGCAATCATGGCTTGATAGCGCTCGCCACTAACTGTAACGTTCATATCACCATCGTTTAAAAAGAAGATATGTACATACCTATGATACCACCACATAAAGCATATCAATGTTTTCCTGGATGTCATGGCGTCTCAACATGCATTTTCGTGAACTTTGCACAATTCGAAAGCAAACAAACTCTATTCATGTTGAAATGTCAGTCAAACTAAAACAGATATAAATTACTTGAAAGCTCAAAAAATGGACGTCAGTTAATAAACACTTTATAAGCAAGAACTGTTACCACATAAAACCATGCGCTGGTTCATATCCGGCTCGAAGGACCAATATCTAAATCAGATGGGTTCTCCCATACCAATTTAAAGGATAATTACCTCAAGATTCCCAATTATTCAAGACGTCATGAGATGTGTATAGCAATTGACCAAAGATACTTTAAGGCTAGGGAAACCTAAAGTATTGCACAAAGCCGATGTCAGGGAGCAGACACGGCCGATACCAATATCTCCGAGTAGGGGGAAGTGGGGGAATTCAATGTGGAATTTGATGGGAAAGAATAAAACAAGATCATTTCTCCAAAATACAACTTACATTAAGTTTTTTATTAAGTATCTTACGAGCTGAGTAATTATCTTCTGACTCGTGCTAGAGTTGAACAAAACGGAAGTGAGCAAGTAAAAAACCTACACACAAAATTTCATTTCAATATTTCGTTAAAATTCATTAGGACGAGATTCGTTAAGCTTAGTTAAGTTAGTGATGTTAACTTAGTTATTAAATAATTCACATTTACTAAAGTTAATATACAGCAAGCTAAAGGTATGATTTCTTCAACTTAATACAATTCATATACAAACCAAAAGTTTGATTTAAACAATTCAAATTAGTTACGATGCGATGACCGCGGCTTAAATCCGTTTAAACAGCTTATATTACTAAAACTTTATATGTCGCTTGTTTGCCCAATTCTGGAGTGTGGATCGATAATATGCGATCCCATATATAAAACGTATTCAAATGCAATTGAATCGAGACAGAAGTAAACGACCATAAGCTCGATTAATATTATAACATACTGATAAGGTCAATAAAGATAAATCAACATATATATATATATATATATATATATATATATATATTTCTTTATTTATCTTTATTGATGAAGCAAGATATGTCTAAAGAAATTTACATAAGTATATATTAGTAAAATTTTAAATTAATTTATTTCAAGGCTTGTGATATGCATTTGACAATTTAACAATATTTAAAACAAGCGTGTTATAAGTTATCGCAAGTATTTACCCAAAAAAAGAAACAGTAAACACTAAAGAAAAATATTTTGATTTAGATAAGTATTTCTAACGTAAAACATCAAATATTCAATGTCATAGAATCCTATATTATTTGAAATTGTCTAAGTTAGTAAACAGCTGTCTGAATGAAAATGTTTTTCATTAGTATATAGTGGTTATGCTTTTCTGGGCAAGAATTTGCTCAAATGTGACCATACCTTAATGCAGACTCTGTGTGGAATTGAATCCGGGACCTACGGTATCGCAGTCTACGCGTTATCTCTATATGCACATGAATGTTAATCTACAAATTTGTATCCAGATGCTATCTAGATATCCAGTATATTCAACTTCCTGAAAACAAGCTGTTTTGTTTTCCTGCAGACAAGCTATTTTGCTTCACGGGTATAGGTTTAAGATAATTTGTAATAATAATAATAATTGTTTTATAGTTCTCCTATCTTCTAATTCTTATGCTTTAGCAAAAAATAAGTATTTAGTTATCTTCTCCCTTCTCATAAAAGGAAAAAAGTTAATTAAAAACAATTCCCAGGAATTTTTTAAATTAGCGACTCATTGTAAATTTTTATGTTTTGAAAATCTATATAGTTATTATCTAAACACCCAAGCTGCTAAATTAAAAAAAGGCAGTTTTTGTAATAGCGCGAATTGCGTACAAGCATATTAATTTGTTGAATGGTTTTCTAATTTCTTAAAGTTATGGAAAGTCCTTGTGAATCTGAAAGCTCATTGGATGGCGGCACCATGTTGCCCCCAAGTCCTGTCTCCAGGGAACAATTACAGAAACGTATTGAGTCCTTAACTCAGCAAAATAAGTAAGTGTGCGTCGATCTTTATGACCACTACGCCCTTGTTTTACATAATTATATATGTGTATTATTATTTTTCATAACATTGTATGCCTTAATAATATTGCTTTTATTTTTAGAGTTCTCAAAGCTGAGTTGGACACTATGAAAATCAAATGTAAAGTTGTTCAAGAAGAAAATCGCACTCTCAAGCAAGCATCTGTAATAATTGTAAGGATTTTTTTTAAGTATTTTGTGTTTTAATAAATTTAAATTCAGATTTGCAATATACATAGATACATATATTTGTCAATTCTTTTAATAAGATTTTATATGTTGAACAGAAAATTTACTCAGTATATTTCTAAACTATATTTCATTAAATATGACTATATTTCAATAGTGATATTTAACCATATTCATTGGGTTTTAAGCACTAATATATTACTTTATTGAATTACAAAAAAAAAATTACTTATGTATGTATATGAGATTGATTCGCTATAAGATATATATATATATATATATATATATATATATATATATATATATATATATATAAGAAATATAATCTTATATAGAGACTTTTCTTACTAACGGCAAAGATTCTCTATTCCCACAGCAAGCTAAAGCAGAGCAAGAGGAGGAATACATTTCTAACACACTTTTGAAAAAAATTCAAGCACTAAAAAAAGAGAAAGAGACGTTAGCGCATCACTACGAAAGAGAAGAAGAATGTTTAACTAACGATTTATCGAGAAAACTAGATCAGGTAATATGAAAGAAATTTATTTCTTAATTTGTTTTATTATTTTTATTTTATATTATATTTTTAATATATCTTATAAAGCTTCGTCAAGAAAAGTGTAAGTTAGAACAAACACTCGAACAGGAGCAGGAGTGTCTAGTTAATAAATTAATGCGAAAAATAGAAAAGCTTCAAGCAGAAACAGATAATAAACAAACGAATCTTGAACAGTTGCGAAGAGAAATGGTTGAACTAGAGAATACATTAGAACAGGAACAAGAAGCATTGGTAAATAAATTGTGGAAACGTATGGATAAATTGGAAACAGAGAAACGTTTGTTACAAATAAAGCTTGATCAACCTGTATCTGATCCTACCACGCCACGCGATATAACTAATGCTAACGGTGATACTGCCTCCAATTTAAGTTCACATATACAAACTCTTAGATCTGAAGTTATACGTCTTAGGGCTAATTTGGCCGCAGCTGAAAAAGAGACGACAAAGAAACTTCAACAATTCGCCCAAGAAGAAAAATCTATTCGGGAAGAAAATGCCCGGCTACAAAGGAAATTAAAGCAGGAAGTGGAAAGACGAGAAGCTTTATGTCGCCATTTATCAGAATCGGAATCATCTTTAGAAATGGATGAGGAACGCTTTTACAATGAGAACATTTTGGCGACAGGAGTAGCTTTGACTGGATCAGCGTTGAATGCTCATCGTCAGCGTACTATAAGTAGTCCAGTGTCACATAGTCCATCAAACAGCCGCCCGTTGAGCCCAGGAAATTCACAGCAGAATCGTTGTTACGCTTGCGGACAAGTAGTTGTAGGTTTTTTTTCTTGAAGCAAGCTTAACATTGCGATAACCATGAATATTTGTTTTTGTTTTTATTTTTAGAATCGTCGGGCTAGTGAACGTTTCATTAAGCCAGCACTGCCTACACCTATGTTGAGCTTAAATACTTCGGCTCCAAATGTTTTATCCGGCACGAGTGGAGCTGGGCCCACTGTTGTAGGTGGCTTATTCTCAAGTTCCTCAAATGCTACAGGGCCATCTTCAAATTTCCTTAACTCCTTGGCTAGCGAACGCTTATCCTTCAACTCAGCTTCATTATTAGGATACAACGCTGCACCACCAGTTTTACCACCAACCAGTTCTTCCGCTCATGCAAATCCCTTGAGTTTCAATTTACAAAATACGTCCAATGCCAACATGAATGTTAGTGGTTCGAATTCTGCTTTCACACCAGCTAATTTAAGTAGAGCAGTCACTAATAATACATTTGCCCAACCGGCCAGTCCTATGGACACTTCAACTTGCAAAGACTAAGAAGTACGGGAAGAAAAACAAAAAATGAAAAAGTTACAGTAAACGTCAACTAAATAAGAAAAAAAAATATCGTGATGGAAAATTCTAGATCGTATAGATTACAAAAATAAAGCCTAATTCGAGTGCAGAAACCCAGTTGGCTGAAAATCAGAGGGTATCACTTTAACATTAATTAAAGGAAGAAGTAGATACGGGAAAATCATACAATTAGATCTTAACAAATATAGCAAACATTTCGATTTATCGCAGAAAATTTAATGCATGCTTGAACACAACACCTATTTCAGTTCTAGTATTTTTGTCATAATTCAGATATTGATAAATATAACTTTTTATTGTATAATTGTTGAAAAGAAGTGAATAAGAGGAAAAAATGGGTTTCTCTTCATTGATAATATAAATTTTGATATGCGTATGCGAATTTTTACAGAAAAGCCGAGTATTTGTCAATACGTCGCAATACAGTTCATTCGGTTTTCTTATCTTTGCCTAAATGGAGAATGCATATAGCATTTGTTCTTCATCGAAGTATAAAGACGTAAGCTTCGGGAGGTGGGTTTTTCTGTGGAAACGTACGCAAAACATCAACAGCTATAGAAACTGCAAAGCTATTATAAACTATTACCAACAATAAGTATATCTATATGCTTACTTATGCGTAACTATTGTTAGGTATAACGCCTTTCTTTGTTCTAAAATATTAAAGTAACTAACTTTTAATCATTGTTTGGAATGAATTATTTTAATCTAATGAAGTATTTTTATAGATATATATATATGTGTAAATCAAGTCATTTAATGATTTTGGATCCACATTATATTAACAGTACGTATTTAAATTAAATTTTAGTTTACAAGTAGCATTTTATGCCTGTTGTTAAATTATTTTTTTGAATTTTTCTTTATTCAAAATTTAATATCAAGATTATTTCAAAATTCTTTAAAAGAACATTAACTAAAATAAAAAGAATATTCGCTGCATATATTATATAATGAACACAAAAAGTTTAATTATCTAATACAACTTTAAAACTTCATTAAACTTACGAAAAAAAAACATCATAAAAAATTAAAATTCAATAAAGAATTTATTCAAATTAAACTCGTGAAAAAAGCTTGACTTAAGTTAAGAATTCTAATTTTATAATTATAGAAATCTAATATCTTACGAGGTAATGTATTTGAACACATTTCAGGTGTCTTCACATTGGATCTAATATTCAACCTCATAAACATGATATTCCAATTTATATTACAATAGTGAATAAAACTATATTTTGTTAAATAATGTGGACTTTTCCGCCGATGAATAATATCGGGTTAAAGGATTAACCCGAGAATACACACAGATAATACTTATAGACACGAACCAAACAAGTTGAAAGAAAGAAATTAAGTACGCCCTTTCGGAATAAAATCCGAACGTGTTTTGTAGCTGGGAAATTAGGTGACTATGATAAAATAAAGCACAGGTGTTACTCTGTAATTCGAATTGAATATTTCTTTTGAAATTAATGTAAATAACATACGCATACAAATCAAGTGATAGAGTAAGTAGAGAAAAGTTGCTTAAAATTTCTTCAGCATGAGTATAATGCCGTATTTTCTCAAATATGAGATGTGGTCAAAGCAAATTAGGGTGGAAAGCACACCATAATACCTGCGTTCGCTATAACCAAACCTTACTGTATGTCTATTAAGATTTTCTAGGATTTGCGGCCTACATTCTTGAAAAAATCTGGCAATATTCTTGTTTAATAAAACACATGGTCAAACGAACTACTAGGTTGCCGCAAGAATACAACAAGCCAACAAAAACTAACACTTATTATGGAGAAATTATATATACACACATATATATATATATATATATATATATATATATATATATATTGATATGTTTGAGACAAATATGTATAACCAGGTGTCGCTTCGATACCATCTTGTATATGGTAGCACCATTTATCAACAACAAAAGAGGCGTAAAAGAAACGATATTTTCAAATATCACCGTTCCTAGATTATTAAGCTGATCTTAGAGCAACTATATAGCAGGTAACTGCTCTCGCGATCCTCACAATATAGAAGTGGCAGAAGATTTAACGGGATGAAACATCCATAGTTGGGGTTAAGGCATCAAATAAACCTGGTATCCCTAAGCGAAAATTTCTTTTGTTGTTCTTTTCATATTACATACACATTTTTTATGACAATTTAAATGCAGTTTACATACATATATATGTAGGTAGTGAAAATATAAAATTAAAGTTTATGTTAAATAACTTAAAAAATACTTTTGTATACATGTATAATTCATTACAAAATGTAAATTGTGATTATGTATAAAAATTAAGTAATTTGCGTAGGTAACAATAAATGGAGATGCTCTAAAGCGGAGACTGACCTTATTAAGTAACCCAACCATTTTCACAATAAATGCAAAACAAAAGGACATAGTAAGCGATTGGCAATACCACAACGTCGATTCTGTAAATTATGAATCCATTGGAGTCAAAAAATTCACCTAATATATCGATAATAAAATGCAAAGAAAATGACATCTATCAGAATACGGAAAGATCAAGTGACAATGACAACTTAAGTTATATAGAAAAAGATGATATTGGCTTAGTTGATATAAGCCAATGGCATGTTGAAGATGTAGTACAATGGGCTACAAAAGTTGTTAATTTTACTCCCGCTGTAATTAAATGCCTCCAATTAGAAGCAATCGATGGTCAGGTTCTGTTGACGTTAACTGAAGAGGATATTCGAGATTTTCGGTACAGACTTAATTATAATTTACGTTTTGGGGAACTTAAAAAATTGTGGCAAAGCATTCTTTATCTTCAAAAATGTCAAATTCATCAACGTTTAAATACTCACTCCGTTCACCTCCTGCCGTCAAATCAGATACATCACAGTAAAACTACAAGTAATAGAAACAAACTTAGTATACGAATTAATTCCGCTGATAGATCTCCTATTCATCATAATCATAATCGAACAGCGTCCTCAGTCGCTTTGAAATGCAGTTGCGGAAATGGGAACTGTGCATCAATTCTGGCCAGCAGCTCCTACAATGATTGTGAGAGTTGTGCTCTTGCAATGTCATCTGTGTCAGAGGGTTGCTCCGCGAACATTCCACCTGAATTTTTTAAAACCTCAGTCAGTCTAGGTAAATTGAGTGAATATAAACATAATACGTATGTTAAATTTAGGGTTAGTTAGTTAATGGATAAAATAAGCAAAATTTATGAATAGGAATACAATACTGTAACACAATATTTAATGATTCATACAGAATTGTCACCATAAATACTTTGAATGAATGTAATCTTTGAATGTATTCGCGAGCTTAAAGTAAACAATAGTTGTAAATTCTTATGTGAGTAAGACCAGCACTCAGGGAATGACTTCTATATACACACATAACTATGTTGAATCTACAGATAGTAAAGTTTTAATTCGGACCATCTGTATGCTATCAGCCCAATCTTAAACACTTTCACTTCTCCCTTTTCTAATCTCATGAGTAGATTTTTTCTTCTTTTTATCGAATGTATGAAGAGAAAAAGGATACAAAATTAAAAAACTAGGTATGGTACCATGTGAGTATCATACATGGCAAAATCTATTTTATTTCTTAATTTTTTCCCAGAAAATTTTGAATGTAAAGGTCTTTTGATAAGATGAGAGGTTTGAAACTTTTCAAAACTGTGGCTGAAGTCTACTGATGGTTTGGTAAAAGCGCCAATGAGATGCATTTAGACATTGCCTAAGCACCCATATTATATTAGTGATTAAACATTAAAAATAATATAAATAAATAATTTAATCTAAATGTTTAAATTTAAATAATTAGAATTGAACTTTGAAGAAATGTTGGAAAATCTTTGTTAACTTCGCAATTATTTCTCAGTTTAACAATCTAAAGTTTAAATCGATACAAAATAAATATAAAATATTCATTAAAAGAAGAATATTTGTTATAGACTCTTCAGCGCAAAAAAATTGTGACCTAAAGAAAAATTTCTTTATTTAGTATTTTTTATCAAACACTATTACTTTTCTTATGTATTAGTTTTCTTCATCTATTAAGCGAAGAATATTAAATAATTGTAAAATTCAGCATGAAGATATTCATATTTAAGTAAACACCTTTGTAATAAACATTTTCAGGGTATTCTTTTGTGGTAACATGGATAACTTCATTTGTAATGGTCATCGTACATGAAAGAGTCCCTGACATGAAGCGTTATCCACCATTACCTGATATATTTCTTGATAATGTGCCACACATTCCGTGGGCATTTCATATGTGTGAAATCACTGGTACACTATTATTCAGCATTTGGGCTTGTGTCTGCATTTTTCATAAATATCGCATGGTTTTGCTAAGACGATTTTTTGCATTGGCTGGTACTGTGTTCCTGTTGCGATGTGTAACAATGTTAATTACATCCTTAAGTGTGCCTGGTACACATTTACAATGCAATCAGAATGATTATGCTATCGATGATACAGGGTAAGCTGATGATAATGTTGAGTCAAATATTTTTTTTCTGTTAAGTAATATTTCTGTCCAAATAGCTTAAGTTTATCCGAAGCTTTGTATTTGAGAATCTCAAGAGCCTATACAATATGGAGTGGTTTGGGTATGTCCATACAAGGTGTACGTACATGCGGAGACTACATGTTTAGTGGGCATACTGTAGCGCTAACACTGTTAAATTTTTTTATAACTGAATGTAAGTAAATTTTATTGCATAATAACGAAATTATGTTTCATAATATTTTTTTTATAAAATAGTTTTTTCAATAGCGATTTGTAATTTTTGGTTAATTGTTCCAGAAAAATAAAAATATGCTGTCAGGTAGTCTTTTTATACTCAAAGTTTTTCTTTGCCTTGTTTTAAATGTTCTTTATACAGGTACTTTTTCTTAAATTGTACTTTTTAAAATATAATTCTTACAAGGTTAATTGAGTAGTTTTCCTTTAAAGGTGCTCTATCTTAAAATTATTTTTCCCTAAAATGTATATTTTCGTAAGAGGTGAAATATATTTATTCTTAAATATGTTTTTTATTTTCGATATTTCGTTTACCTTTCGTTAAATTTTTCAGGAATTTTTATATTGTGTTGTATTTTCTTCATTGAATCGAATACTTTTTTCTAATTTTTTTTTCCAAAATTTAAGAATTCCTATATAAAAATTAGCAAAAACAAAAACAAGTGGAAAATTAATATTGATAAACGAAAAAGGCTGAAATAATAGGTACAAGAATCATATATTTGTTTTTATTGTAAGATTAATCCCAACGAAACTTATTTCTCAAATTTTCTGTTGAAAACAAAGCAAAAATGAGAAATACTTTTAATTTTTTGGTCTTAAGAATGTCATGAAAATATGAGAAAAATAGCCGAAAGAAAAAAATCAAAAGAAGAATAAAAATTACCAAAAAGCTTCAAAAAGATATAAGCTTTTCAAAACATATATGTTATTTATATATTATTTAAAGTTCTGTGTATATGATACTAGATTATTAATGGATACACGGTTTTAAAAAATATTTAAGATATATTTCTTATAATGTTCTTTTTCTATAGATACGCCCCGCAATTTATACTTTCTTCACACTTTAAGCTGGTTGTTAAATATGTTTGGCATTTTCTTCATCTTAGCTGCACATGAGCATTACTCAATCGATGTTTTTGTTGCTTTTTATATAACATCTCGATTATTTTTATACTACCACACATTGGCCAATAATCAAGCATTAATGCAACGTGATTCTAATAGAACTCGCATATGGTTTCCCATGTTTAGCTACTTTGAAAGCTCTGTTGATGGAATCATACCCAATGAGTTTGACACGGTCGGCGAAATAATTGAACAGCTAACAAATTTACTTATTGAAATGAGAGATTGTGTAATGATGACAGCCCATCGTTTTTGGGTTGAAACGCCAAACTCAAACGCACGATCGCGTAATGTTTTCTTCGTTCCAAAGAATGCATCAAGGTCGAAAAAATCTAATGCTGCTACTTTAACATCTGGAACAATGAGTAATATACAAGCAACAACTAAATCAGAACTCATGAAGAACTCAATCTTAACGTCAAATATAACAAATATACCTAGTGTTTGTAAAAACTTTGATTCGACAGTGTCAGATTGCAAATTTATCGATGTTACATTAAACAAAAGCGCAATGAATGTTTCAAAATCTAATGAAAGTTTACAAACACAGGAACAACTAAGGCAGTCTCATAACAATAAAACACAAAATAATGATAATAACTCTTCCAAAAAAGGTATTTAATGCAATTGCAAGAGGCAGTAAGAAAACTAGCGCAAATCAAAATTAATTTAAAATATTTTACAATCTCCAAATATTAAAACAATTTTTTATGTTTTTAATTTTTTAGCGGGTTTTTATACACCAAAGATTGTAACTAGCATGAAAAAAGAAAATAAATTAAATTTTCATTCAATCTTGATTATTTTTTTTAAATACGTGTACTATATTTAAGGTTAGCTTAATATTTATTTACACATTCCACACAATAGTTAGAAGTATAAATTATAAATCTGAACAAATTATCTTCAAATTTTTATTGTTCAAAAGCAAATTCTTCGATCCTGTTCTTTATTTCAATAGAAATGATAATAATGCTTCGTGGCATTGTTGTTGTAAAATGGAAATATAGAAATTGTTTAATTCATAACTCATTATTATTTTTTACCTCATAACTCCGACATTTACATATGTATATAAAATAACTATTTTTTTATTTTAATCGATACGCTTCCAGACTGATCAAACTGTTAATCATAATTAATTTAAAATTATAGTAAATAATGTTTGGAATAAATACATAAAAATTACAAAATAAAACTATGGCATAAGTTAAATACAAAATAAAATAATATTTAAGTTTGACTTGAGTAAATTGGTATAAAATATAAGGCATGAAGAAATAATCACCGACGTCATGGGCATTTGATTGTGGGTTCTCACATCGGTTTAGTGATGAAGCATTTCTCGTATGCAATTTTCTTATAAAAAAGTATATAAATGGACATTGATATCGCATTCAACTAAGTCACCTAAACAGTGGTAATAAACAAATACGTTCTTTCATTTTCGTATATTGAAAAGCTGTTTTATATAAAGGATCGTTCACTAAGCGCTTCCTATTTTAACTTAAAGCAAAACAAAGCATGTGTGATATATCATCGACATTTTTTATCCGTTTCAAAGATCTTTTGATGCCATAATTTTTAGAATGTAACATCGTTAAATTGTCTGCCACGGCATCTCTCGGTAAGGCGAATGCAAAATTTTCATAAATCAGGCTGAACTTTACCCATGGCGTGGGTTATGTTGGCTTTAAAGACAGCTGTAGTTTGTTGCTTATTCGCATGCGCCTCCACCTTAAGAAATCCTCACAAAAAAAAATCCAACAAGGTTAAAATCCCACGATCTTTGCCAGTTTCCATCACCTCAAATCGGCTCCCGGATCTAATGAGGATTGGTACTTTGCTTGTTTACGAACCCATTTCGCCCGTTATTTGTCCATACAGAACAATCGTTTTATTATTGGATAAATGACAAACTAATTTGATGGATAAATTTTTTTCGATTTTTATACAATTACAAAAATCGTTAAAGCTAATATCTGTGAAGGAAAAACAAATAATACATAAATCTGAAATGAATTTGGTGAGTGATCTTTGTTCACCATCTAGAAAATTTAAAACCGCTGTTCTTGATTCGTTCTACATGATTTCGGGACTGGAGCTTTCATATTTATAAAAGACACAAAACGTGTATTAATTATACATCGCACTCGTTTGAATATTAAAATTTTCAGTAGAGGTAAAAACTGTTGGTATTAACATTAATTTTATTATTAAATTATTGTAGCTTTTGAGATGATACTATTATAAATAAACTCTTTTAACTCTTTGTTTCATGTCAAATAACATTGTGTGACTTAATTTAAAACACAGTTTGTTCTTAAACCACGATTAAAATAATACAAATAATTTTTAGTAATTATATGCTTTATATGATATGGGTTAAGTACGTCTTTATGCCCGCATTTTATTGGTTTTTACACCAAACCATCAGTAGATTTCAATCTAATTGCAAAGTATCATAACCTCTTAGCTTATGCAAAAAATTTAAAATCCAATTGAGAAATACACAAGTAAGCTTTGAAATTTTAAGAAAGCACAACAAGCAAGTCATATATTTTATTTGTCTGCCTTTATACAAATCATATATTTAATAAATTAACTGAGACAATATCTCAAATAAATTACAATTATATATTGAATCATTTCAATTATTACAATAATAAAAAACAACACTTCTGGATACAATTTTTACAAGAACCAAACTATTGTATATATTTACATTACATTATTGATCTAGTAACGTATACATAAAATATAATGTGTGTTTCAATACATAATGTTCACAGAAAATTTAATTAAGCTCACATTATATTTTTATGAATACGGAAGAACGTAATCTGAAAACTAATTTACATTAAGTTTTACATCGCTCAAAGTTTAATATATCGTGCCTTTTCATAAATGTTAGTTATTTGATTGAATAACTTTAAAGAAAAGTTTGTTAGCTTTAAATTATTACTTTAAAAGGATTCACAACATTTTCAACGACTTTATTTTTATTGCAAGTTGAATATTGCGATTCAAAGTTTTCAAAGATATTATGTACTAACATAAAAAATCTAGATTATTAATTATAAACGGCTTCGGACCACTTGTGGTACTATCTATTGTGCAAACATGAGTAGAATATGTATTTTATTTTTACATATATAAAATCGAGATATTATTTCCATGCTGTTTCAAATTTGAAAGTGTATAATTGCTATTTAGAATAACTCATAGTACTAATGATCAAAGTATACCTAAGAATGAATTAAATAATCAATCCTTCACATTTTTCTAGTTTATTTTCTATATAAAGTATTTAAAGAATACCTTTCTAATGTAGATATAGCAAATAAGCAAATATATCAGAATTGTAAATTCTATTAATACAAGAATTACATAATTATATAGTCTAAAATAATTTATTTTTTCTTGTAAAATAAGAATAAATAAATAAATGATATAAATACTAAATGTTTTTATTAAACTGTAAAATTACAAATAGATGATACATATATACTAAAGCAAGAGAATATAAACATCATATACATATATGATTCTAACATCGAATTAAATTTTATAAACTTCGAATTAATTTTCGCAAAACTACAAACAAATAAAAAGACGAACATGCAAAATATACATGCCAACGATTTTTTTATAGTGTCTTACAATATATCCTTCTAAAAATAAATTAATTTGATGGAGATCCATTAGAAGATGAATTTTGTTCATTTAAGGAGATAAAAAATAAAATTAGCGAATGAGCTTTTTGTGTGATTAGTCTGACCGTACAGAATTCAATGAATCTTGCATCGCCTTATAAGGTAATAATTCTATGGACAAATCTGTCTACACGTTTCTTATTGTATTTGAAACGTCTGTATTCTCATGAGCTCTTTAAGTTGTAATTATTGGATACGCGATAACGGTACATTATTCAAAAATAGTTTTAATTGTAAATATTTTTTATCACTATGTATGTACAAATTGAGTGTGTGTTTCGAATCGGTAGATATCTCAAAAGAACTTTTTATGGCGTTTTTAGATAAACTTTCAAACAGTCCCACCGATCGATCCTCAACGCTAATCTGCTTTAAACATTTAAAAACCACGTCGATCACCGTAAAAATTACCGAAATCGGTTAATCAGTTCTGAGATGTCGTGAACGAAAAGAAATCGTAAATTCACTGTTTACAAAATTGAATTTGATATTTACGGAATTGAAATTTATATTTACACAAAGAAGTGGCCAAATATTGAAATAAAACATAATTTTTATATAAAAAAATAGACCTTTTGGTTAAATAAACTTAATAAATTAATAAAACAATAAATTTAATTTGGAAATATTTAAATTGGATTCACCAAACGTGGTAATTCTTACTTCTTGTTAAGAAATAATTCGCTTTTCGAAGCGAGTAATTACACTAAATTTAAAAACTGAAAATTCCACTAACTTTTAAATGGAAAAGAGCTTTATACGCATAGAACCGCCTGTATTTTTTATGGAGATGAGACTAGCTTCCATATGTGTCCTTAAACTGGGAAGTTCGAGCACCTATGCGAAGCCGCGATGTTTTTCCATAAAAAATGGTAACGATATTACTATTTTTCCAGCAAACTTTGTTTTTGGTTCAGCAATATGACGTTAAGGATAAGCAAAAAGGTGATGCTGGTTAATATATTTAAGCACTAAACTACGATGGCTGAGATCCCGGATTGGATCCCGCTCTGTCATGAATTTACTACATACATATGTAGTTTATCTTCTGAACATTGGTCTTAATAAAAATGTACAGCAATAAATGAAACAATGATTCTCAAACAGCTGCTGGTTAAACTCTAATTTAACTCCAGTTATGTAAACAACCCCCGTGCAATAGTGAATAAACGAGTACGAGTATCTGAGAAGGTAAAGGAATCTGTGCTCGGTCTCCAGCGGACTGAAGGGAAACTGATAATTGACATCGTCGATAAGCTGAAACAAAACTTTAACCATCATCACATTAAATAGAAAGATTGACAAGCCAATGCGCGACCACAGAGGCGGAAGCATGTGCTAAAAATTAATATTGTACAAAGTCGATAAGTCAAAAACAAGCAGAGTCGCAATAAAACACTTCATTATTTAATATACAAAATTATTTTACTATTTCATTTGATTCGTTTTTTTACAAAATTTAATAAATATTGTATATAATTACTTATTCTGTTAAATTCCTGTTTCACTTTTGACAATAAATTAAAGCATATATAACTATAAATAATAGCTAGAAATAATAAAAGTAATATTAGAATAATATATTAGAAAACTTACAATAAATTCTACATACATATGCATGTTTTAATAAATTTAAGTTGTATATGAGTATATTTCACAATTCCTTTCCTAATTTTCTGTCTGATTTTCAATAAGAAATAAAATCTCTTTTGCACAAGAAAGTTTACTTTCTTTATGAATCAGGCAGTTAAAGTCATTCATTTATATTATATACTATGTATGAATATGTTATGAAAAATATGAGAATGAATCATGTTGTGCGACGAGAAATTGAACGAAGAAAATGTATTGAATACTTTTTTGGTTTATGGATGATTTTTAGTAATCGATTTTGATTGTTATCTAAAGCTTATACCACATTTTTTACTTATTTGAGGAGTATGAATGGACGCAATTGATAGCAGCAGTGGAACATCGTTTTCCGTAAGATTAAGAGCTGTTGTTACTGCACTTAAGGAACAAAAATCAGTCTCCAGCAGAAATGCAGCCAATGTCTCAGAATGTAAATATATTTCTTGCAATTTAGATTCCATAAATGATAAACACTAAAATAAAAATAATGTAGATATGATTGAAAGAAAAAATTCCACACACACAAGTGTGTACCTCATAGGCTGAAATTCCAGCGTTATTCATAGTCTGCACTGTTTCCAGCATAGTAGAGACTAATTGGGACATGCCAACGGGAGCACTTTGCCCGCCGGCATAGAGAAAATGTTGACTTTGTGATGATAAAAGTTTAACGTCCCAATTTTCCATGTCGGCTATAATGGCAATGTTTTCGGCGGGCAGTGATATTAAAGAGGCAGAATGTGCAGCAATTGATAGATCTTCGCGTAAATTCATCTCCCATTTCTTAGGTGACGTCAGAGTTCCCTGCAAAAATTATAATACGTAATTTCTACACTGGAGAAATTAATAGAATAAAGATGATGTTCTTACCTGTAAAACCATATCTGGTATGTAATGGTCATTAACGCTTAAAAATAATGACGGTACAAACCCGACTGGCAACTTCATATCACCAGGAGGTTCGTCTTCTTGTGGCAGTTCTTTTATGCCAGGTATTGGCAACTTTATAAGATGCATTGCCTCGTTAACTGCAGCACATTTTGCTGCTACAGAAGAAACGGAACCACGCTGAGACAAAGGCTTCTTTTGATTTGTACTGAATTGTTTTTTACGGGTTTCCTTAGGTGATGTTAAAGTATTCGCTTCATTTTTTTGTTTTTCATTGCTAAAGTCACAACCACTGTCAATTGTATTCTTAGTGATCGCTACTTCATCCATGCTTGCACTATCCTGAGTGCCTGGAGGAATCGATGATATTACCGTTTGTATCGATGTTTGAGAACTGACGGTCGGTAAAGTAGGCGTTGGAGTAGGTGTTATATTTGAGTTGGTATTTAATGTATTGTTGGTAAAGTTGTGTTCTTCGTCAGTCTCAAACTCCAGCTCCGTGGCATTGGAGGGGGTTTGACATGCATTGAGTAAACTCTTACATACCATACAGTTATTAACAACGCTATCCGCAGACACTAGAGGGAATGTATTTTTATTATTGCCGGATTTTAGGGTTTGCTTTCGCTGCAGAACCGCTGCGGTTGGTTTGTCGAGATGCGAAGATATTAAACCGCTTCCAGTACCTTGCAATTCGAGCTTCGAGCATTTATCCATTAGCAAATCATAGTTGGACATAAGCAAGTTTTTACTTTTCATGTAGTTTGTAACGATTTGGGGATATTGCTCAAAATTGAACTTAACTCCTGAATGTTTTTTGCTCATTTGTTGGTGTGAATTCGTGTCTGAATTGTGCAGGCGTTGATGAAGTGGACAAAGAAGTTTATTGCTATTTGTATCTTGTGTCGTCACCGTCAGAGAAGGTGATGCATCAGTTTCGATTTGAGTCAAATCTTCGTTACTTTTCTTAATATTGACCAATGGCTCATTTTCGCCTAAAACAAATACTACACCACTCGCAGGCGTTTTATCGTTGCTCAAGCGATTAGCATGATCACGTTCGATATTTTTTTGACACAGTTCAAAGTGAATTTTTTCTTCTAAGCACAGGTTTTCCTTTATAGGTTCTATACCCCATGTCATTCGTTCACCTTTCCCCATACTGTTCTGCGTGATGAGATCTGACAAAGATAGCTGTTGAGATTTATCCAATTTGTGTTCTTGCATTGACTTTTCCTGTTCTTTTTGTTTTAAATTGTGTTGTACTTTGTTTAAATCACTTAAACTCAATCCTTCTTTTACTGTCGAAGAAGCCATTCCCCAAAAGAAAGGTTTCTTCTTAAGTAAATTTTTATTAGTTTGACATTTGATCTTAGAAGTTGCTTCGGTTGGAATAGATTCTATTTCTATTGCTTCCATAGCACCATCCTCATCCAGATGTGTGTCGTCAACATTTAGTTCAACATTATCAGGTGTTGTCAAAGTTAAACGTATGCGTCCTTCGGATTGACGATTGTTGCTTATCTCTCTTTGTTTCATCTGTTGATATTGCTGGATGGAATTCTTTTCAATACCCGTATCCATAAGGTAATTGCCAATACGCAATTCTTGCTGTACAAAACGTGAGTCTCTAAATGCCAAAACTGTGGGAATCTCATTCTTTTTGTATGTTTTTATTGCTTCGTCCGTCAATTTGTTATAATCATATTCTTCGTCATTATCATCACTTTCTTCTTGTTCTTCGTCCTTTTCCATCATCTCGTTATCAACGTCATCAACAATGGAACTAAGATTTTGTTTACACGATGATGTTCGCGTTAATATTCCTTCTGATCGATTTTGTATTCCGGCGGGTAATCTCCGAATAAGTTTGGTAGATTTTTTTAGTGGTTCGTTTTTATTTTGTGCCACAATGTCTTGTAATCTCTCTTTGTTAAAATCTTCCTTTTTCGAAGATCTCCTAATTTCTCCACATCTTATAAAGTAAGTGAGTACATTTAAGAGCCTTTCAACAGATAGCTTTTCGGTGCCATAGATTATAGTGCGAGCAAGTTTTGGGGGTAGACCGATGGCCCCAAATAAATCACCCATTTGAGCCCACAAAGCATTATAAGGATGCCTTTGTGAGACCTTCAAGAGTTTAGCTCTTTGTTCTATGGCGGCTGTGGATGATGACGAATTGAAAGGAGAAACAGTAGGAACCCAACCTAAGTGATGTGTAAGAATAGCCGTTAACATGGTGCTCACAAAACTGAAAATATAATATGTTACAAGGAAATTGTCATTTCATAAAATCTAAGCTTACAAATTAGTATCTTTGGTGTCGGCAAATGACAGCAGCCAACACAGTTCTTTTATAAAACGTTCGGCTACACTTTTCGAGTATTTGCTTCCACTGGTAGTAATGCTTAACCATACCGGGCATTTAATTCGAGGTGCAGTAAATAAATCCGAAAACCATTGCTGAGTATCTTGCCAATTTTGGAACATTATTTGCAAAAAATGATTATGATGTATATAAGCCCTTTCTGTACTGGCCCTTAGACGGCTTAACATGCTCTCCACTAGTGCTATATGTTCGCTACAGAATAATTCCATTTCCTCTTCAAATGATTCACTCATAGTTATACATACAGCTAAACCAATTCGTGGTCTACGTGAGCTAGATTTCAAAGTATGCGGCTGCTCACGTCTCTTACCCATTTCCGGATTACTGCGAGATTCATTAGCACAATAATTGCTACGGACGTTACTGACTCCCAAATTCATGCCTTCACTGCCGCTATGAGTGGTCGGCGTAATTGCAACATTGGAGTAATTGTCTGTGATGTATCCTATCAAATCAGTCATAGAGTTTTCATTCTCGAATGAAGTCATAACATTGCGTGAGATACGCCTTTGCAAACTACTATCGCTGGACAACTGCAAATAACTGCTGCTGCTAGGACTACTGCCACAGAAAAAAGTTGAGTCTATACTAAGCTTTCGTATACGTTCTGATTCCGAAGTCATGGATCCTAAACTGCTGCGAGTAGAGTATTGATAAGAACTTGACCATTGATCGCCAGACAACTGATCACGACTGAGGGCTGAGTAACCCGAATCATTCCCAGTACTATATGTTGAGGAAAACCGTGGTCCGCTATCTGCTACACTTTCACTATTAGTCAGTAGAGACTGCTGGTCTATTGAGGGTACGTCTAATGGAGAAGAAACTACTGAAGAACTGAGATCACTGGGTGTCAGACTTATATGACGGCCAATACCAGCTGAAAATGGCAGAGAAAAGGAGTTCATTGAAAATCCATCAATCGAGCCATGTTCACTACAAATTGACGTTCGAGGAGTCGCAAGACTATTTGCTGATAGTGTGGAATAGGGTGAATAAGCATTGTTTTGTTTGGTCGGACTCAAAAATACTTGAGAACACAGAAGTCTAGAAGGCTCTTCCAGCCAATGAACCTTTAGAGATGTACCACGAAATGACATAGCCAAAGCACCAAATATCATTTCGCCAACACTGGAAATATCCGAAGAATTTGGACGATTGTGCTGTAAAAGTAAAGTTATTTCAAATAAATTAATATAATTCAAAGAATTGGATAAAACGCAATGTCGTCAGATCTTAAAATTTATTCAGTTCAGCCTAAACAGCAGAAGACATTTCATGTCTTTCAATCCATGTCGCTTGTTCAAGATCTTATCTACACAATTATCACTTAAAATATCTTACAATATTAGTGAGGTAAAACCAGTGAGTATGATGTAAAGAATAATTTGCTTGAATGCGCTTGTGAAAGTTGGAATAGTGATCCATTTGCGTATTTTTCCTTTAACAAATCTTTAGAATATATGAGAATTGAATATGTCTTGCAGTAGGATCGATTTATTGCGGCTTTATTGTAAGTCTAATGTCAAATCGTTGGTGAATAAAAAGTGAGGGAATTAATTGAAATCACATTTAATAAAAAAAAATTAATTACAATTTGCTAATACAAATTTTTAATGAAGTTTTAAGAAAAATCTATGAGTACAATAATAAAATTAACGAGTTTAAACGACAATATACAAACTAAGTACTAATTTAAAAATTAATGTTTTAATAAGTACCTCCGCAAAAAAAAATTTGCATTCAATGATAGTTTAATTCGATAAAAAAAAATTTTTTGGGATCTAAAAAAAAACTAAGAGTATGTCATTAAATATCAAATACTAAACTATTTAATAGTCACTCTAACGCCTTTTGATGGAGCTCGCAATAATTACCCACACAAATGGTATACTAATTTACCATTTGTAAACCGGCCTTTAATACAGCAGCAAAACATTAAGGGGCAAAGTATATATAAAATAGTAAAAATAGCTAAAAAAAATTCTATCTTCCAAACTGTCTTTATCTTCCTCTATCTGCACCTTTATTTTCTGGCACAATACGCCACGTACAAGGCAAAAAAGAAAAAAAAGCTCGAAGAGTTCGTTTCTTTAATGAAACAGCATTTATATCGTAAAAGCACAAATTGAATAAACCAACTCTCAGCAAAATTTAACGTGAAAGAGAGTCCACAAACATCATCACCACGTAACCTTGAATCATGTGTTGTATAGAGCATGATTTTATGAAGTGATTATTGAATCTAGTTAACAATATTTTCTACTCACATGACCTGCTTCGACACAATATGCAATATAGCTATTCATAAATAAAAAAAACATTCAAATTATAACGTACATTTAGTACCAGCCTATATAAAATGAATATAATTCCCAAGAAATGTTTCAATCTTCGAAAGCAACGGGTTATCGCATTGAATTATCAAACCTATCGCATTCAGTAAAGTAGTTAATTCACATACTGAACAGAAGATAAAAATATCTTTCAGTTAAAAACAAAAGCGAGCCTTCAACAAATTTTGGTATTTGAATTCTTTGGAATATAATAATTTTTATTTTTTCATTGCGGCTCTTTATTAATTTTCCGACTTAAGTTTTCGAATAAAATTTTTAATAGAAAATTATAAATTTTGCATACCTTGTAACCGTATTCCTCACATACTTCAATAAAACTTCCATTGGAATGTCCTTTGCTGGATGTTTGTTGTGTGCTACTAAAATTTATTTTTCCTCTACTATTTTTATTTTGATTAAAAGCTTCGTTTGCAGCATTATGTCCTCCTGTTGCAGATTTAGTATTGTGTCTCTGGCTGATATTCCCATTGCCTTCTTTAAGGTACACTTTTTCCAAAGCATCCGAGTCAAATAGTAAGCGTCTACCTCGGGAATCACACTCTCGGTAAACCAATATTCGCACCTGGCTCCCATCAAAAGGAAACTGACTAAAAAAATAAATTTTTATATGTATAATGTATATGTATTTAGGTACGTATGTACACGCATTATTATTATTGCATTATTATTTTCCAGATAAAGTATAATTATAATCTATTGGTTTAAATACTTCCGTACATGCCTATATATATTTATATGCGTTATATTAAAAATTTTGAAATTTCATATTTACTTTTTGATGTGTAAACATCTATACGCTAGGGGGTAAAAATCTTTTTCACAATACAAACACAAATTTTGAGTAAGATGTGCGATGTAATCGTAAACCAATCGTAAAGCGTTATCAAATCGGTGTACGAGTGGTTTAGTGTATCATACGAACAATAAGAAGTACAGAGAAACTTAACAGCTGCATAGAAATGCTACTAATTTTCACTAATTGTTAGGAAAACAAAAAACTAAACTTGTCAAACTAAAAGTCTTCTTCGTCTTTAAGATTGTCATTCATACGGACAACAAGAAGTTCAGAGAAACTTAATAGCTGCATAAAAACACTATCTAGTGTGCAATAGTAACTACTAAGTTTCACTAACATATAACTCTGCTAGCGCTGTACACTTCGAAAACCATTGCTGTAAAATAAGTACATGCATTACATTTCCGTAATCAGCTGATTAATAGCTTGTCGACCGCAACAAACCAGCTTTCTCTGAAAAGTTATCTAACGTAATGTTGAGATGTTTATCTATAAATCAAAACCAATTTCAAAGGACGAGATTACAACTTATTGCTACAATATCGTGTAGAAATATATGAATATGGCTTGTACGCAGACTATGTTGCCTAGTGTAAATATGTATGTACGTAAGTTATAACCAGAGATGGGATATATGGTACTTAAAATTTTACGAATAATATTAAAACTATCAAAAAGAGGAAATAGATGGTCATGTGTATTTCAATTAGAAAGTGCGATTTCGCATCTGATTGAAATCTGTTTTAATCAACTGGTGCTATTTATACGAGTATATATAAATTTTCCATTCTCGTTTACTTGTGTTCATGATCAGGGACATATTTTTACATACCTAGAGGGTTATTTTGCACTCAAGGTGTGCGTGAAAACAAAATATGTACGAGTATATGTAAGCATTTGTATGAAAAGAGGTAGACTCTTCTATAATTAGAAAGCACGTGAGTGATTACTCACGTCAAGGCATTTTTTATATTATTTATACAATGCAGTACGTATGCATGGATGTGTGTTCAAATAACAATCAACTACTACCAAACAACGAATCAGTACGTTGTGTGATAAGATCAATCGGTTGTTAACAACTCGAGGCGAAAAGAAATTCGCGCATTTCACAATTTTGTTAGTTGTTTTTTTAGAAATGAAGTGGCTTATTGAAAAATAATTAAAAATGGTAGGTTATGTTTATTTTAAAGTTATTATATGTATATATATATAATTGTTAATAAACTAATTTTTTGACATATTGTCATTGTACTATTATAATATGAAATTTATTTGTTGGGTGGTTAAGCAATGTCTATATGCATTCATTGGTGAAATGCATATAGACATTGCTTAACCACCCAACAAATAAATTTCATATTGATATATATATATATATATATATATATATATATATATACATATATATATATATATATATATATATATATATATATATGTATATATGAAAAAAATATACTCTGCGTATTGAAAAATAAATGCAATTTTGACATAAAACATTGCAGATTTACTAAATATAGAACGATTTTTTCGTTTCTGAAAAAAAATTAATATTTTATTGATCTTTTATTTATATTATTTCAGTATTTGTAATATAAGCCTAATTGGCCAATAAAAGTTTTATGTTTACAACAAAAACACGTAACTACAGTGATATGGGTTTTTATTCGTAAAGTGTAGACTGATTTTTTTTTTCTATGCAATATACGAGGTCTGTTCCAAAAAAGGTAGTGTTTAGTGCTTAAAAACAAATGAAATAGTAGCAGTTATTGCACTGTGAGTCCGAAAATGTTTACAAATGGTAGAAGCTTTTCAACGAAGGTCGACAAGATACTCATGACGGCGCTAGTCATTAAGTGAATAAAATTCTTATGGAGAATCATCTTATCACTATTACATAAGTTTACTCATGCCATGCAGCTTTTTCGGAAATTTCGGCCATGAAAATCGTCGTAGCTGGAGACGAAACAAGGGCCTATGGACCGAATCACGGATATGCTCAACTAAGTACTAAAAAGAAAATATGATTGCGCAAGTTATTAAATATTATTAATATTTTCGTCGATAATATATGTATATGGAGTGACATGTGAATTTAGATGATTGGATCATGTAACTACAGTATGGTGTGGTATGATTACTGTGGCAGTTTGTTCAAATTTTAGTTTACTTCTACGAAATTTTTATGTATGACATTAATATACGGAAACGTTAATGAAGCACATTTTTACATTTGTAGGCTTCTATATAAAATTACTAGCACTTTTTTAGTTTGTTGTCAAGTTTACATAAGATACAAATAATTGTTTTGTTTTAACACAGAAATAATTTATTAACACCTACTTGATCTTTTAATTTTATGTGATTTGCCGCCTTCATACGTTTTATGTCAAATGCAAACAACGAGTTTTTATTTAATTTTTTTTCTTTACTATTTCAAAAGTAATTAGTGTATATTGATATTTTTGATAAATCAATATCTTATACTCTGTAGAAAAATGAGTTTGCTTTTGTCGGTTACCTTTGAACACTCCAAATATTTATCCACTTGTATTATAAAATGCTTATTTGAATGACAATTGATAAAAACATAATGTATAGAGGCATCGGTGTTTTATAAATTTCGGTTACAAAACGCACATAATACAGAGTGTGACTGACCAACTATCTACATATACATATAACTTATACATACATTTTGTGCCACCCCCAGTATTAAATTAAGCATTTATTGTCAAATATTACAGAGGTGTATCGACCCAATAATCTCAATCGCATTCACTACTGACTTCATTTTTGATGTTCACATAAAAGTTGTTTTGTTTGCCATGAACCTTTTAAAAATTTTAAAACAATTTTATTAAAAAAATTTAGTTTTTTTAATACCGAAAAGTTCTCCATGTATGCTCAAGTTCTCCATGTATGTATATGTATGTACGTACAATATACTGTAAATGTCAAGTAATCGATGACGATCACTATTGTTTCATATATCGCATAATACACAAGCTGTCGAAAAGAGTTTTCATAGCTTTTCCAAATTAAAACATTATTGGTTTTAATTAGAAAAATACATAACGTGACTCACAGTGAAAGCGATATTTGTTGCTATCATTTTAATTAGCACCTTCTGGCACAATACAGTTAAGAAAACAGTTATGAAAACCGAAAACATGGCTCTATAGAGACATGAATCTATTCAGACTCTATAGACATTAGACTATTCAAATGATTAAACGTTGTTCGATAAATCGATCAGTTTTGGGCAATTAACTGCTCGCATAATTTAAAATTGCTTAAGTTTATCAACGAATAATTCGTATAATATATGTTGATTAATAAAATATTTGTTCTTTTTAAGTATTTGTTCTTTTTTTAACGTAGAAGACAGTCTAGTATGCGCAGAACATATTAATGAAATTGCTAAAAAATAAAAAAGAGAGTACCAAATATTTAGAAAAGAAAAGAACTGAGAAACTGGATATACTCTATAACATTTTACTTTTTGATTTAAAAAATTTTCTTCTCTTATTACATAAAGCACCTATGTACCTCTTGCTATATTTTTGTTAGTTTTTTGATAAAATCTGCATTTTGAAAAATCGAATTTTCGGTCTTATTTTCAAACTACTCAAAATACTACCAAATTAGAATTATTAAATTAGCCGAATAATATTAAATTGCTCGACTAATATTTGATTTGGTTTTACTTCGTAAGACTAATCGATTAATGCAAAACAGCAATTAATTGAATAACATATTAGATATTTCTTATTTGGTTAAGTGTTAGAAAATATAATTTTTCCATTTGCGTATATTGCAAAGATGCATCCACACAAAAGGAGCCGGAAGATCAAAAACCCAGATCTAAGGCAGCAAATATTAATATTATTTATGCAATTGTTATTATTTTATTTTTTGTTTTATCATGTCATTCTCGAAACGAATTTTACAATTTTCTGTCAACATTTTATAGCATGTCATTAATTTTGAATACAAAATAAAGAATTTAGTGCAATTAGCAGTTTATTATTATTTCACATTTCAAACCAAAAAGTCAAATCAAAATATTTCAATTCGTTATTTTAACCTTTAATATTTTTTTACAGCAAAGCAAATATTTTCAGCATATCTCCACATGTTCACATAGCCATACATTAATGGTCCGACTTAGGTAACATAAATTAACTTATTTGATTTCACGACAAATATTTGAAGTTGAAGGTGCCAAACATAAAATATTTTATAGGTTTTCTTTAAATTTAGTAATTCTTGTTAACACCATATATTGTTTAGTTACATACATATATTGATTAAGTACGTACAAGTCATTAAGATTTTTCCCCCAATTTAATATATGTGAATATCCGACCATTTATTGTTTTCATGACATCAATACGCCAGCTAGTTAACGACTGCCTATCTAAACTGTTTAGCAAAACTTAAAACAAAACATCAGAGAAGGAAAAATTATATTTCAAATAATACTTTTAAGAGGGATTTTTCACTGCCATCGTATTTGTTTTTTCTTGTTATTATTTTAACATTAAGTTGGTATTCTCTAACAGTTTTGCGTCAATATTGGTAACAATGAAAGGAAAATTCATGATTAAAATACAGCCATAATATGATAATATATAAAAAGCTTGGTATTAATTAAGAGCATTTGTATGATCTTCGATAAAAGAAGGGATTTATTTAAGGTTATTGAAAGTTGCGCATTTTATCAACAATCACTTTTAGATATGCGTCAAACAAAATGTTGAAAATTTATCTATAAAATTATAATTTTCTTATACACATTATTTTTTGAATAGTTTTGAGTATCTTATCGTCCCGCAATCGTGATGAAACTATAAATGATTTTAAGGAATTTTTATGTAGATACCCACAATATGTAAAAATATAGTTCCTAAATTCGTAGTATTAAGGTTTTAAAAATGTGATGAAAAGCAAGGATAAAATCTAAGTAAGTTATTCAAATAATAATAATCATATTAAAATTTGGAATTCAACTAAAATCAACGATTGTAACATGTTTTGTGTAACAAATAACAGAATATAAATATTTAATTGTATATAAATATTTAATTGTATATAAATATTTATTTGTAGAGTAAATATTTTAAGTGGTCCAATTTAGAGCTCTAGCCGAATTTTATTCAAAAAATGCATGTGCATGTATATGTATTTCGGGTGTTCCGTGAGGCAACCTAGGCCACAAACAAATTTAAAAATTAAACTAACAATAATGGGCAGAGATAATTTTTCCAAAAAAATTATCAGTCATCATGTACAATAATCTCTCGTGATACTTCAATAGAAATTTCCTTAGTTTTTTCTTCAAGTAATACCGCTCTGAAAGCTCTTTAGAGTGTTGTAAAACCTTTGTCGTCATTAATGAAACAAATAATCAAAACTTTCCCACATACTTTAAGAAGTTAACGTCGAATGATCTGGGCTCGACTCGATTTAGTTTTATATATAAAGACCTATACAAAAATACCGATATCTCTAAGAGTAGCACCAATCTAATATTAACTATTATAAAGTAAGTATTAAGTGAGCCAGTGTATGAAAAATGTAAAATGATACTGATTTTTCCATCACTGATGCATACGAATATATATCCGCTAGCCACTTTGTCTGTCAATTTGTCATTAGGTAAATAAATACGTAGCTAGTGTTGATATACATACATACATAACAGTTTTATGGTTTGCTCACATGATGTTTCCAGAGATAATGTATTCCCTATTAAACAAACAACAGAACGAACAAAAGAACGAATAATAAAATAACAAACTACTACTGTCATCTTAAAATAACCAGTAGTACATACATATTGCTTCATACATAGCATGTACAATACGTATTTATATGTGCTCCCAGACACAAAAGTTTACCAGATATTGCAACCTGTTGACCATTTTTGCAGAAAAGCTTTAAGCCTATTCTGAATTAAAATTATTTCATTATTCAGGAACTACGAAGTACAATAGATTCGTATGTAAATCTTTATCATTCTATTTAGTACTTACTCGTATACCAAACGAAAAAAATACAATTGTGGCTTCTGGTGCTTTGTAAATCGAAATCACATGGTTCTTATCGAGTTGAAATCGTAAGAATGTGATGCAGTGAAAAAAGGGAAAAGAGAAATTAACGGATGATTCATATCTATATTCGATTTGAAATTTAGGACAAATAAACAAAATACGACAAAGGTGTTTTGTATAAAACTAATGTTTTAAACTAAGTATTAAGTGCTTTTTTATTCCGTTGTCGGTGTTAGGGATAGGTTTTTTATTTTATCGTTACTCGTAGATTTTGTTGGACTTTTTAAATATGTATCCAAATGAACAATAAAGGTCGACGGGGGTTTCAACGTAAAGATTTTTAATGTAAAATCTTAAATTTAGACTTCGAGATGGCTTCAGTATCCTGCAATCCTGGATGGCTGAGGTATTATTATAACCTTACAACCTTACAAAAATACGTAGGCTTATAAGTTTTTTAAGTGAAAGTGTTTAAACAAACGTACGCCGAAAACCGAAAAAGTCGTATACACTTCTCTTTATACAGTTTAAAATTGATTTGATGCAAAAAAAAAAAAATTAAAATTATTCAAAGCCACTATATTTATTTATTTCGTAGAAAAAAAAACAGCACCACTAAATTTCATTACTAGACCAAAAATAGTTTTTTTAACATCACTATAGGTACGCATTTATCTATTGTGTTAACAAAATTCACCTTTTTAATATTCATATAAAAAATACTTTTAGAGATTTAGAAATCAGCTACAAATAATTTCAAAATTGTACACTTTTGTTGGCTTGAGAACAACAGAAATGAAAAAAACTTATTTTTGTCCTAGTTCTAGTTCATTTTATATCAAGCATTTGATAAACAGATAGGTAGGTAGTTACTATACGTATGTATAATAATGAAAGAAATTAAATATATACATATGTATATTTATACACATTTATGTGTGAATAAACTGATAACGTTCTAAACAAATAAATTGCGATATTATTTTTCTCATATGACTGAAAGCTTGCTATTCAGGGTTATCAAATCTTTTATCACTTATTTCGCGGTATAAAAAGGTCGAGCAAATATAGTAGTGCAACACGCTCTTTATAGCATATTTACTCATTTTTTGTAAGTGTATATCATAAACCAATAATTGATTGTTTAAATAATTATTAGCTTTGATACACTAAATATATAATATAAGTGAACAAATAAGTTTTATAAAACAAGTAGGAAACTACTCATAATATAAAACTATGTCTACAAAATTTTTAACTTCTGGTTTTAAAAACAATCACAATTCACAATAATGTATTGCAGTAGAAGCTCGTAAAAGTTAAGTCGCGCAAAAGTCAAGAACACGGAAAAGTTAAGCAGCTTTGAATCACCACACGGAACTCCAAAAAGTTAAGGGCATCTTAACTTTTTAGAGTAATATTTGATTTTATTTTATTTTTCTATTTTCATGTGTAAAAAAATATATAAAATGTTAAAGACATTAAAAAATCTAATACATATGTTAGTATGAACTTAAATACATAATAAAAAATATATATGCAAAGAGTAAATACACGTATTTATCATTAGCATTTTTCATGTAACGGAAAAGTTAAGAATTCGGAAAAGTCAAGCACCTCAAAAACAAACTACATAATTTTTTAGAGCCTCGACTGTATCAAATAAAAAATAATTTTCTTACACAAAATAAAGTATCATCAATCAGGGTTCAGAATTTTTTTTTTTTGGTTTTCAACTCTTTTAAGAAATCTTCTTCCATAACAATAAAGTTGGAAACCCTGTAGTAAATATGATTCGTGTTCAACGTTCTCAAAGTTTTTTATTCCTAAGTGAAATTTGTCAGGGTAATTAAAATAGATACATACTTTTATATGAGATGAATTTATCATTAGAGTTAAATCTCTTTCTGTCTATAAATTTCTTCAAATTTGGGACATATATGTAGGCAATAGAGCAAAATCAATTCGATGATTGTGAGCAAAAACGGCACACGTCTTGTTGAGTGATTTTAATACTTCCAAAGCTTTTGCATTCAACTAAGTCACCTAACCAGTGGTAAAAACAGAATATACATGAGTACTGAAGAGAAAGGGTAGCAGGTTTCTAAAATAGTGCTACTCTACAATTAAATTGATGTTAACTCCTCTATCAATCCTTACATTATTTATCATTTCTTTCGAACACTTTTTTCAAGTGTTGAAGTCTCAACTCATAACGTTAGGCATCTTCATACTATACTTGACGATCTTAAAAAAATTATACTAATGAGCACGCAATTTCTATTTACTATCTGCCACATAAGAACTAAATGGCGTTGCTTGTTCAAAATTTGACAACATTCAATTGATATATGCCTATTGTTATTCTTTTCATGCCATTATGCGTTTTTTCATTCATTCCGCATGGGAGCCCTCTTGTTTGTTTTCTAATATATGAAAAAATATATAACAGAAGCAATATAAGTTAATATATTAAATTCATGAAAATAAATAATAACAATGTCTTAAAGCCAGTCGATAAAATTCCCATTTTGCATAAGTTTACTGACAGACTTGTAATAGAAATTTATATTTATTTTATTAATTATATTGTATATATATATATATATATATATATATATATATATTAATTATATATATATATATATATATATATATATATATATATATTTATATATATATATTAATTATATTGTATATATATATATATATATATATATATTTTTTTTTTTTTAAATACGATATATATTTGTGCTTGTCAATTAATTAATATTATCAAAAGAAAATTGTGTTTAGTATTTTCACATTTTTTAGTAACAGTCTGAAAGCTAGAATATATATGCTGGCAAGATAGTTAATTGAGATTTTGGAATTGTAAGAGAAAAATTAAAATAGATATGTAAACTGTTTGCAAGTCAAGAAGCAAAAGTGGATAACAGCAAGTGTTTGAAATATTAGGTTAGGATAAAGATTGCATTAATATTTAATAATCGAAATAGTGCAAGAATTTTAAAATTGATTTATTAAAATTTAACGTTCTAATAAAAAGCATTTAGTTAATTTTACATTAAATGCAAATTCCGTCGCCGATATTTTTTTTATCAAAGGTACAGCTAATTAGAATAAAAATAAGTTTGAAATTTTTTGATATACAGTCACTGAATTAACTTTGTAAGCCATATTGATGATTTAGTTTTCATATATTGCACTCAATTATACCGTGGGAAATTTAACGTTTATCATGTCAAACATTTTAAATAAACAATTGAAAATGATAACAAAACATTACAGTGAAATATATCAACACTTGAATTCAATGTTAGCGTTGCAAACAGGGATTTTTCCCCAATTCAGACGATCTTACCTTTTTACTTAACACTACTGCTTATGAAAATGCTATTACAACTTGAAAACACGGAAAATCGCACCAATAATTTTTTAGCTTTAGCGGTCAGTGGCACAAATTATTGCTTAAAAAATTAAAGTATGTATAAAAAAAATAGTTAAGAATTATTACTTAAGAATTAAATGTCGGGGAAAGGATGTAGAGTTTTAAGCACTTTATATTAAATTTTGACGGTAGATGAATTTTTATCGTAAATTGTCTCCAATATGCACTGGCTCGAAGGATCTCAAAATTGTTTTTCCTAACATTATACTACTAACATATAGTAGTGTAATTAAATGTTTACAGGCTCGCTGGACCAACATTTGTATATGTTAGCTCACAATGACCACTAATCTATCTAGGAAAGCATTTATTTTCGAATGTGTTTCTGAACAATATTTTATATTTTCCTGGATTCTGGTTCCTAAATAAATTTAAAGAAATTTTACTCTAACTTTTAAGTTGTTAACTACAGAATAGGTTTAGTAAAACTTTTGGTTTGCATCTTCGCTAATTAAATTTAGATTTATTTCACACACATCGAATTGAGATACAAATTCAAATTGATTTACATCATATATGGAGAAAAAAGTAATTAAGAGTTGTCTTAAGTTTCAATCCTTCTTTCAAGTTACAGCCATAATTAGCCTCGGTAGCCTTTGCAAATGTGTCATATATCAATTAATCCAAGTATTTATTTGAATTAAAAATTATCTCAAATTGAATTAGCATTTCGTGTATCCCCCATTTTTATAAAGAAAACAAAAATGTCAAATTCAATCACAGTGCAATTAACAAAAATATTTTATTATTAGCGTTGATAACACTAACACATTCATACATACATACATATACTATTAACTTAAATCAAAAGTTAAATATTTGAATGCATTATTTTGTGTGTTCGCATGAATTTGTTGTAGATGATCATGTGAGAAATGTTATTAATGAGAGTAGAAATATTATAACAAAAATAACAAATGGCACGTGTTTTTATGTAGAAAATTTCCACAACAAAACAAATGGAAACCGGTTAAAATAATAGAAAAATTAATATAAACATATGAAGTTTGTACAATGTACTTTTAAATTTAATTGAATCAGACACAAGATGTGAGAAGTCAAACGTAATTGAAAATAATACATAATCAAATAAATTACTTATGCTACTTCCTTAAAAATAATATAAGGTTTTCTTCCTCACCTCTCCTGTAGATAAAGATCAAAGGTTACGAATTTTTTTTTCTGTGGCTACTGTTAATTACAAACATTGAATCGTTTAAATTTTTACAATTACAAAAAATCTTAAAAAAAAGAGATATTGGTCTGGTTAGAAAAACATGATAAATATTCCAATGTAATTATTAAACTTGGATAGCAGAGCACAATATCTATTTTCGGAAGCCACTTAACAGCTTAGGTGCATGTGATAAAATCTTAAACGAGAACTCTACCAATAAAAAACTAATACTAACCCAAATTAAATCCTCGTGTTACGGTTTGATAATTTTCATCATGTCCCAATTTTCCGACATTTTTGTTTCATTCTATTTAGATGAAACTTTTGTTTGATTTTTAACTCAAATATATTAAATTTTTTCGCTACATTTATGAAATTTAATTAAGATTGACAATCTAATAATATATATATATATATATATATATATATATATATATATATATATATATATAGATTTCGGGAAATAGTTTTAGGAATTTATTAAATTTATTATTTCTGAGTGTCACAAATTTCATGCATATTATCCCATTTTGACACAACAATTTTGCACATTTGAAAATGACAACAGAAATACCAAATGAGAACACAGCATAAATTTTCTAAACAGTTTATCTAGAAAACGGTTAAGTTGGAAGCACTAGCGGGGTAAAAAAATTTAATTCGATTTTAATTTATACTACATTATACATCTTGCTTTTGTATCCTAATTTGTCTGGTTTTTTTTTTTTTTTTGTAAATGACGATAATGCAATTTCAAACTAATTTTAAGTACTCAAATATTAATATAACAAAAATTTAACTAGATATTTTCAGTGTTATACATATAAAATATAATTTTTGTACGGCATTAACTTTCATGTCGGATTTTATGATTAACACTCAATTGGAAAAATGATTGAATAATTTATGAATTAAGAATATCACATATGTACTTCCATTTCCGTATATACATATATATTAATCACCCGATGGTGTAAGACGTTGGCATTTACGCTGAATACAAGAGACACTTGATGAAGATATGACTATCTAATGTAGTGAAATATTGGAGTCAAACTCTGGGTCAATTATGCTGCACACTGACTGTGTTCCAATTCCTGGAATTTTGTCAAGCGTTGCTCAAACTGTTAAGTAGTTAACAGAACTCTGCTAACTGCAGAACAGGTTTGGTACAATTTTCGACGTGTCTCGGCTAGTTAAATTTAAATTTATCTTCACGCACATTCTTTAATGTTGTGCAAAATAAGGCTGAATATCTTATTCAAGTTCAGTTTACACATGCATAAAAAGGACAACGAAATGTTCGGTTCGAAAATTAATTAAATTTGAATATTTTTTTCATTGTATTTCGCAAGCATGTACTATATGGACATTTTTTATTTTCTGTTAACCCTCGAGTTAACATATACTTAATACAAATCTAATAATACCATCATTTTACTTTCAATTTTCACCCTTTTCAAGATTAAATGCACAAAACGCACATGCAGACAAACATACACACACATATGTATATAGGCATTAATTTGCAAAATAAGCACAATTGTTCTCATTTATAATTCAAATATCAATTTTACTTTGATGAGGTACATATTTACATACATATATGATCAAAGTCATATGGAGGAACATTTCTATGCTCGAGTTATAGAGGATATTTCACTCTTTTATTCAAAACTACCAAACTAAATAATCTTTTAAATGTGTATGTAGTTTTGCACCTAGAAGAATATTTACGTATGAATGTATGCATTTTTTTATGAATGCATAGGTAGAATATATTTAATAGGTATATATTTATGAATATTTTAATTTATATGTACATACATAAGTACATATTGTGTGTCAATTCATACATATATGCCATCTACGTATCCGAAATTAACAACAAATATACACACTTATGTTCACAGATGTATGTATAATAACACATTCAGCCATAAACACACACTCACACTAATGTATGACATAATAATCACGAGAGCCATACAACGATTATCGAGCTAAAGTCATGTGATTGCTTTATTTATTTTTTCTTATTTTTTTATTTACAGTTTGTGAATATGCCTGTGCCTAGCTGACGGTCTGTCTGAATGCTTGGCTGTTTAGTTAGTTGGTTGGTTTGGTTTTCACATGCGGCAGCGTTGGCTGTATGCTCAATAATAACCAATCGTTTAAAACATTATACGCACCATGCCCCTTCCAAGGCTCCACAAGTAGAAATTTTATTATCACTACTAGATTGTTATTAAACAAGAATTATTAAAGAGAACATAACCAGCACATTTGATAGAGTTTTTTAGACAAGTTCTGCGGCCAAATTACGGCATACGATATGGGTCGAAGTTTTCTTTTAAATTGTATTTCTTGTGATATCGAATGCAGTGGTTTTATATAAGACGAATAATTTTATTCGAATATAGTTTAGTCGAAAAGTATCATTTGGATTAAACATTATGCACAATGTAGTCATATTTTTATCTCTATATATAGATATAATAAAATCAATGAAATCGCATTACAGTATGTGTCATAGAAAATTTAAAATAGTCTATTAATCAACTTAAATTGGTAAAGCTTTATTTTAAACCATCTTATGTAAATCTTAAGATATGTGCGAAGACACTTATGATAACTGACCTCTGCTAACATTTAAACATAAGGTATATACTTAAGTGTGGAAAATCTAAGTCGAATACAACGACTATCAATAACGGTCTCTTTTTGGTACTCTTTTGCCTTTAGTACTTATTTGTTTATTAGTTATTATATTATTATATATAAATATTATTATTCTTAATAAAATAATAATAATAATAATAATAATAATAATAATAATAATAATAATAATAATAATAATAATAATAATTATTATTATTATTATTATTATTATTATTATTATTATTATTATTATTATTATTATTATTATTATTATTATTATTATTATTATTATTGTTATTATTTGGCATATAATGAACCACGCATCATATATTCTCAGTTCGGGAAATTTTTCCTGATACAGCGGATTATTTCAATATTATTTTATAATAATAATCTACAAAATTACCCTTATTACGCTGAAGAATCAGGCGAAGTTGACGAATTAAATTATATATGTTACTATCTGATTTAAAAGTGTAAGAAATACTAAATATGTAAGAAATCTTAATAGCATGATCAATAACGACACTAAGCTTAAACGTTATACGCACTCAGAAAACTAAGGGTGCGCGAGTGTTCTAGGGTCGAACATTTTGTTAAATAATTTCAAAAATACGCCTAAAAATGTTTTCGAATTTCATTGAGTGCTGCTAAAAGTACTATTTTCAGAAATACTCTTTGAAATGTTATCATCTTAATTTCAAAGTCATTGATGTCCATTAAATAAATAATAAGGCAAACAGTTATACCAGATATTCAGCCGTTTTATCGATTAATTGCTATTTTAATAAACTTGGGATCGGCTAATGTGGTATAGATAAATCGAAGCTCGAAATCAGCTTGTCATTTGCTAACTAACACACTTTTGTAGTTTAAAGAGTTCATTTTAAACATGGCAGACACTATAGTAACACGCGAAGGATCAAAATTCTCAATGTAGGGAGTGAAGTCATATTATATGTTTATTAACACTATACTACATTAGTAACCATGGTATACCACACTACCTATGCCTTATTTATGGTGTTTTCAACTTTATGTATATATATATATATATATATATATATATATATATATATAATATATGAAAGTTAGTAGTCTATGTATTGTACGCCTTCTATAATATTTGAGTTATAGTCGAATAACAAGTGGGTATGCCACATTTATCTTACTCTATTTATATAAATAAAACGTATGATTTTAACAAATATGATCTCGCATTTGATATCATTCTGCAGTTCATATAAAACACATTAGTGATTTTCTTTTCGTAAGAAATTATTTTGTTATTGTTAATAAGTTTATTGAACTAATGTGTCGTCAATTCTTGTTTAATTTGTTAAAATTTATTCCAATTGCATTTTTTATTCTTTAATCATTCGAATATTCGAAAAAGAGATTAAAACTATTTCGAAGAAGAAAATATTTTAAAATCTTATTGGAAGGATTATTCTAATCGAATATTTGGCAACACTAGCACTGAATACAAAAGAATCCTTAAACAATAATGTCATACATGTTGTGCAGCATCATGAGTACATCAAACTTTTCAGTGCGTATGACTTTCCAGAGTATTAAAATACGTATGAATTCGTATAAGTACAAGAAATCCTAGTCATCATAAAGCACTACCCGCTTTTTTAGTACTCACTGCTGATCTTTGGTAAAAACATATGCATTTATTTATGTATGTCCATACAAGAATGCATACATATGTACATATGAACGTACACATAATATATAACACATATCCTACAGCATAGTATTATTTAAAAAAAATTTAATTACTAATCTGTATTATTATGCTAAGGCATAATTACTTGACACATATGCACATATATTAGTTGTTTACCTAAGCTTGGGTGAAAACGGTGACGGATTTCTTAAAATTTTTGCCTAGACCGGTCTTTAAATAGTTGGAATTAGATGATCCACAAGCAATTAGTTTTTGCAAAGAAAATGAGGTAATATTTTTTATGAAAAATACAAGTGATTGTTGATATGTATGTAGGTTTTCTCGAAAAGAAATATTAGTTAACATACATATATTTATAGTAATTTTGTTTTTAAATAACTTTTTTACTACATAAAAAATTCTTAGGTTCTGTCAGCACTACTTGTTGTGAAGTTTAATAAACTTAAAATTAGCTTACTGTCCGATAGTAAGGCATATAAACACGTACATATGTAAATATTATTATAAAATAAACAAACATTTAAAAACTTACCTCATATAATTTTTTGAATGCGTTTTTTCATTATAATCATTTTTTCTATTGCTGCCACACTTCCTACCGGCAATATTGAAATGTGACGACGATGGTGATGTTAGTGAAGTAGCTACAGTCGCAGTAGCACCTGCAACGCTTGAAGATAAAAGATTTGCCAGTGAAGGGGTACGCGGCAGGGGTTTCGTTTGACGTTGATTTGTAGAAGTTGATGTCCCTACTGGTGTTGCAGCTGTTGTTGATGGAGTTGTGGATGTTGACGATGGAAAAAATAATTTATTCAATAGGGCCATAATATTGATTAGCAGCTGCAATAAAAAGGTTTGTGTGTTTGCACTTGCACATACACGCAAACTAGTAATAAACAACCGTTAGCACTGTACTTAACGATGCCGTATTTAGTTTACCTCGTTAATGCAAGTTTCTATGTTTTCATCACCAATTTATGTTTTAACTTTTATTTTCAATGGTTTAATTAATTTCGTTTAAATCTTTAATAGCAGCATGTTTCCTTTTTTTATTTCTAATATTTAGTATATTTTTAAGCGGAATGTTATACAAATATTTACCAGTAAACTCAATTTTCACGACGATAGCAAATATTTTGTTTACATAAATAAGCACTTTAACCTTTATTTTCCATTATTTTCTTTTATTTTCACAAGCTATCCATCTCTTTCTTTCTTAATTTTTAACCCATTATGATTTCCTTTTATTTTTCTTTACAATTTTGCTAATATTTTGTACACGATTCGGTAAATAGGTATATAAGCATGTATGTATGCATGTATGTAAATACATTCACTTGCATGCATTTATATAGATATGGACTTACTCTTCTGTAATACTATTTTAATGATTTATAATTGCGATTGAATAATTTGGAATATTCTAAGGGAGCTCATATATTCACTTTTTAAAAACTATGTACAAAGCTTATGGCTTTGCTTCTAGCACCAATACATTAACTTTCAATTAAAATATTTTAAATCAAAAAAATAGTTTTCAAAACTCTTTTACATAACAATAATATATTAAATTCTGTCATGTCTTCATTAAATGAAAACTTGGAGATCACTAACATATTATTTAGCTGCAAATATTTAATTTACTCAAAACAATTTATTTTTCTTTTCCTTCGATCTGTTATGGTTGTGTTCGTTTATTTCTTTGTTTAGTTGTCGTCAATGTGACCGTAGCGAAAATTCAGAAAATTGCATAAAAAGGAATTTATGGAGCAAACAATGGCACATTATATATTTTACTTTTTTTTTTTATTAGTATACGTAATTACATACATATTTCGTAGGTCAAAATGTTTTCGTTCGTCATATATGGTCCTATTTTCATCTACACAGCAGAAGAAGATACATATCATATATAAATTTACCAATCCAGCTACTCATATTACAAAAGGAACACTACAACTTTGTATTGTTGTGCAAAAAGTTAAAAATATATATACATACATACACACATGCATACAGAAGAATATTATATCGGAGTTCCCTACTGAGATATTTGAATTCAGTGATAATAACCTAAATATATACACTTATAATCAAACAATTCTATCAGATTTCATCGATTAAAACTCTTATTGATTTCGGTGAAAATCATATTTCCACTTAGAATGTACATATGTACATACCTATCTAATAGCAAGAAAATGCTAATTTCGTTAATCAATCTTTCTTTGTATTTATCTACATATATAAAATAGAGAACACATATTTTCGTCGAATATTTGCATTCATCTTACGCAAAACTTCCACTTCCTCAAATTCAACATGTAGGCAAGTGAGTCAAAAGCTCCTGCTCATTGGTTTTACTATTGGAGGTATTTATACATATTCTTGCCGCAAAAGAAGCTACATCTGACTTTTTACTATGCTGTATTATATAAAAAATTGTTTTTGTTAATTGTTTATATCACTTTTTAAAATTTTTTATCTTCATATGAAATAACCAAAGCACATAACAATCATGAATGTATGTATTGATGTATATATGTATGCAATTAGTCTGTTTTGTAAATGTCACGTGTTTTTTTATAAATCACACTCCAATTTATTTATTTCTTTATATGCACTCGTGAATGCAACACATGCACGTAAATATGAAAGTACATAAATACATATCTATAAATGCTCATAAGAATCCAAATAAGAGTTATTTGCAAATTTCCCCAAAACTAAGAATAAAGCTCAAAATATTTTTAAGATAGGATTTGCAAGTGATTGTATTGTACAGTTTTATAATTTTGCAATATGTGCATACCTATCACGATATATTTCAACACCTTCCGCCTTTGGGATAAAACTATATAAACAAAAATTCTCTACGTACAATTTTCTACTTTTCTCTTATATGAACACAGACGTCGAAGTTAGACTTAAATGGCGCCTTAAAAGCGTCGCGGATGAAAAAAATTCCGCTCTTAAATCAACATTTTACTTACTCATTTAACATGGACATATGCCTTTTCTATGTTTAATTCTAAACAGATTAGACCTTCAACTGGATGCAAAGGTATTTAAAGGATTATACTGTATTATATCAATATATGCTTGAGCTGATCCAGCAAAAGTTGAATGATGATTTGAGGCCGCCGACAATTTTTTTCAAACTACTGCTACTCCAGTGTCGGCGCTGTTCTAGATTTTTAAAAATAAACAATAATAAAGAAAGAAGTAAACAGCATGGTAGACAAGACATAAATAACAACTATCCACTTTGAATTGTTAGCACACGAAAGCGTTAGTGAAACGTAAGGCATTAACGGGATAGTTCTAATGCGGTAAACGATTTTAGTATATAAGATATTTGCACCACCTGTTGTGTACTACCTTGTGCGAACATTCTGCACATCCACGATGAAACGTCTATATACACATATATTCAGACGGTTTATTGATAAACTTCGTTATAATGCCTTACGTTTAGTAGTTTTCACACCATTGCAAAACCTTTCTGAGTAAAATTTTACCTCACCTTATGTACATATGCAAATTCAAGTTCATATGGATTGCAACATATCGTGTCACTATTCTTAAGACAGAACATAGTGCGTTGCACATTGTGTCTTTTAGGAATATAACGGATTAGGTATAACTATCACCTTCTGTTGTATCTGCGTTAACACAGTTAGTAACATATTACCAAGTTGTTACTAATGGTTTGACTTGTGTAAAACAATTTATAGATTGCACTGCAACCCTGTTTGTATAAATGAAACAACTATACCTCGTATCCATACATAATAAAGTGGAAAGAATAATGCACGATTACCAACCTCTTTGCAGCCATATTTCTTTTTAGAAATCAAAATCCATTGGCGTTTCTTACTAATATTTACCATTTGGAAAGAAAAAGTTAGTAAAAAGCATTTCAAGTAATACCGTTTAATGAAGCAATAAAACCTAAAATTTTCAAATAGAGGCAACTTTCAATAATATAAAAGTTTTGGTAAAAAACGAAAATATTTCTTTGTGCATCAGAGTGAGTGGCTTTTACCAATTAACAAAGTAATGCGGAAAAATTCTTTAGGTGTTTAGAATAACACATATTTAGTTCTTAAAATTGCATGTGAAATTTGATGAAAGCATGGATACATTGATATTAAAAATTTTGGATGACATCGGGATTTACGTCTTTCATATCATACACGGGCTTATAACATGACAAATGGTTTTAGATGGTAGAAGTCTTATTGTTTCTCTTGTTATTCCTTTTTCAAATTCTCTTTTAGTTTGTGTGTTTTCTACTTACAATTAACGAAGAAGTATAAACATGCGTTCCTTCTAAATCAAATTAAAATAAAAACAAAGATAATTTAATTGGCGATTATTGGTATTACGCGTGTTTATTTTGTGAAAATGGAAAAACAAAGTTTATTAGTTAAACATTAAGCAAAGCAAGTTATAAACAAAACTTTTGGATGACATCCGCATTCTGAAAAATTATTTGTATCAGACATGTAAAAGTTGTATTTACGTCACTATGTTTCTCTTAAATCTTATGTAGCAAGATGAAAATATATACGTTGAATAAATAAGTATATTGTTTAGTTATAGATAAATATTAGAAAAGGCTTACCATTAATATGGCCTGCGCTACATTGAAACGCACACTCGATTGGGAATCTCTAAATCAACGTCCTACCAAACGTAGGCGCTGTAATCCTTTCGGGCAAGCAAGCGCTAATGGTTCACCATCACGTTCCTTAGCTGGTCACGATGTCGCAATAAGTTCGGCGAACCCTCAATCTCCATCCACACGTTTCGCCAAAGAAACACAACCCAGTCCATTCTCTGATGCCAATAATCTATCTAAAATGTCACCAGACAAGATGTCACAGAATATTCGCGATGAAATCAAAAGATTACATAGACGCAAACAACTGCCTTTCACATCAACCGCCATTGAGCGTATGCAAGACTCAGAATCTAGTGGATCTGAAATGGGACCAGATAGCCCTAGACGACCAGAAAGCCCTCCAAATATGGTCCGTCATCCAGAAAAGGCATTATTTACGTTTAAACAGGTGAGTCACATCAGAACT